>CM077457.1:25268909-25478909 GCA_039654765.1 Mylopharyngodon piceus
TATTACAAAATGAACTTTCTATTCATCAAAGAATCCTGGAACTTTTTTTTTTTTTTTTTAACATTGATTATAATAAATGTTTCTCGAGCAGTAAAATCATATCAGAATGTTTTCTGAAGGATCATGTGACACTGAAGACTGGAGTAATGATGCTGAAAATTCAGCTTTGATCATAGGAATAAATGACATCTTAAAATATATTCAAATAGAAAACAGTTATTATAAATTGCAATAATATTTTAGATTATATAAATGCAGCCTTGATGATTCCCACATCAGCTGTTGCTTTTTTGACTACTCATACACTCATTCTGACTTTATACAAATACATTTTTATGGCCACAGCGGGTTCATTTGTAGACCTGGGTGCCTCTGAGAAGCTACTACTTTGTTTGTATTCCATTGATCTGAAGGATCACTGTGTTATTCCCATGGATGTCAAACACAGAATTTAGCAGAACTGGTTCAAGGGGCCTCCAGCTCCAACTTGCAAATATTTTTCCTCCTACAGCAAAGTTATGGAAAGTCTGTTTATACTACTATATGATGTGCTATCAGTAACTTAACATTATTTCTGGCATGCCAGGACCAAACATGCCTGCTGTAGAGAAAATCTTTTTAAAAATAAAATCGATCTAAATATTAAGCTAAAACATCATGAAATTCCCAAAAATCTAAATGACAGGACAACATTGTATTGTTTTGATAAACGTCCCAGTGCAGGTTTAAAAAGACTCTCTGTTCTGATGACGTCTGGACCACAAGTTCAAGGCTAGACATCGAGTCCTTTTTCTACAGTGTTTTTTTACCCTGCTGCTGATTTGTCTAGTTAAACATTCGATAATGTGTCCCCAATATTTATAAACTATACGATAATATTTAATAGTCTTACATTATTCAAATCATTTTTAATAAGAAAAATGCTGATTACTTTTCTATAGCCTATAATTTGCACCCATGGTTTCGAAATGGATTCTAAATAAAAGGTGTCTCAGTGTTATTTGTTTGTTTTCTATCCTACATCTGTATAATAATCATAAACGCCTTTTAGGTTTTTTAACTCTCTAACAAAGATAACTGAGAAAGAATCTACCGACAAGCAAACAGCCCATTATTGAGCCCACAATGTGTTTATGACTGAGGTTTCCTTTTACTCTGTTTCTACGCATATGACCATTAATGTAGGTTATCAAATAGGTAACAAAAAATACGGATGTGATTTAGATTTATGATATATTATTTAGTTTTACGACATGTTTACAATGGTTTATACAGCTGCAGTCTCGTCCAGATATATTAGCGTTATGCTTATCAGATCAGTCATCACGTTTTTCGCATTATTATTTTGTTTCCCGTCATAAATGATAAGCTGAAGATTTCTCATCCCTCCTCTACCAGGAAAAGTGTAGAGTGGAACTGTTTGGGATGGGCGTGGACTGCGTTTGACCACGCCCTCTGTTGTGAAACTCTTAAATCACACCACCTAATTCACCACGAAGCCCCGCCCACGCTGCGAACCCCGTTCAAATTCGAATGGTTCAAATTCGAATGGTTCAAGTTCAACCACCATAACACAATTACCTGCGTTGAGTTCACCGCTTCTAAAGTAACCATTTCCCCTCAGCGTCAAACGAACAGGATTTCATCTGCTTTATCAGAGCCATTTATATATTATAAGCATCCACAATACAAACCAAAACAATAAACAGACAAGAGGGGCTACAGCTCATTGAGAGACTATGGGGATCTCTTTAATGTTTTTACTGGCAGTTACTTTCTTCTGTGCTGTTCAAACAGGTGAGTAAACAGGTTTACTTACTCTTTAGGGGTCTTTAATGATCATGAATTACATTTTCTTATTTTTTCTTATCTTATCAGTATATAAATGTATTTAACCTACATAGAATAAATTGTTTTCAGTATTCTACATACATTCAGTTATGATGAGGTGGTCTGTAAGGTTGGATTAACTAAAAAGTTTTACTATTTTATCTTTCCACAATTTATATAGCCTAGGCAATGTATTTATATGTATATTATGCATTAATAAATACAACAATATTTCCCTTTCTGTATTGATGATGTTTACATAATTATTTCCTACTTATTGGCTCCTAAAATATTTAAAGAAATATAGAAATATATTCTGATGATTATATTATTATGTGTTAGAATTTTATGTTTAATGATGCTAAATGTTGTACTGAATACTTTTCAGAGGTGTTATTGCTTTCTACTAAGTGCAAACTAACCGTTGCCTCATTCACTACTGTTTTGCTCAACATGAATGAAGTCTCCAACCTCACTAAAACAGGGCAAAACATAGTGTTGCCTTACAGTAACCACATGTGTATATATACCGTCCATGGCTCTGCTATAGGGGCCTCATTCCATAGTAATTTCGCACACATGCTTTTCCCAGAAGTTCATATATCATATGCAGTGGATGATGTCACAAGGACAGTAGTAGCAGAGATCCATGGCTTGAACCAGAAACCTGTAGGAACTGGCTTCAAACTTATATTCTACCAAAAAGATACATTACTCATTTTGTCAGATAAGACAAAGCAAGGTTTAAGGAAGATATAATGGCTATGCTTATGTTGTTTGGTCTCTCAGTGTTGGTTTGGCAGGTCTTTCTGGATTGGTACCGGTGGAGATGGACTGGACAAGTTTTTTGTGGAGAGAAATACTTGAATAGCATTGCTATTGTTTGAATGTTTATGTTGAGATGTCGATCTTGGCGTTCTCTATTTTAGCAAAAAAAAAAAAAAATTCAGTAAAACAATAAAAACACATAGAACTCTTCATTAGCTTCCTAAGCTGTAGCTACAGTATGTTCAGGTGTTATTGTAGATATGAAGGCATAGATATGCTTTTTATCTCTAGCTATATAATCAAACTTCACATACAACGATCAGGCATAACATTATGACCACTGACAGGTGAAGTAAATTATTATCTCTTCATCACGGCTTCTGTTAGTGGGTGGGATATTTTAGGCAGAAAGTGAACATTTTGTCCTCAAAGTTGATGTGTTAGAAGCAGGAAAAATGGGCAAGTGTAAGGATTTGAGCGAGTTTGACAAGGACCAAATTGTGGTGGCTAGACGACAGGGTCAGAGCATCTCCAAAACTGAAGCTCTTGTAGGGTGTTCCCGGTCTGCAGTGGCCAGTTTCAATCAAAAACTGTCCAAGGAAGGAACAGTGGTGAACCGGCGACAGGGTCATGGGCGGCCAAGGCTCATTGATGCACGTGGAGAGCGATGGCTGACCCGTGTGGTCCGATCCAACAGACGAGTTATTATAGCTCAAGTTGCTCAAGAAGTTAATCCTGGTTCTGATAGAAAGTTGTCAGAATACACAGTGCATCGCAGTTTGTTGCGTATGGGGCTGCATAGCCGTAGACCAGTCAGGGTGCCCATGCTGACCCCTGTCCACCGCTGAAAGCACCAACAGTGGGCATGTGAGCATCAGAACTGGACCACGGAGCAATGGAAGAAGGTGGGCTGGTCTGATGAATCACGTTTTCTTTTACATCACGGCCATCCACGTACCACCTACCTAAGCATTGTTGCAGACCATGTACACCCTTTCATGGAAACGGTTTTCCTGGTGGCTGTGGCCTCTTTCAGCAGGATAATGCACCCTGCCACAAAGCAAAAATGGTTCAGGAATGGTTTGAGGAGCACAACAACGAGTTTGAGGTGTTGACTTGGCCTCCAAATTCCCCAGATCTCAATCCAATCGAGCGTCTGTGGGATGTGCTGAACAAACAAGTCCAATCCATGGAGGCCCCACCTCGCAACTTACAGGACTTAAAGGATCTGCTGCTAACATCTTGGTGCCAGATACCACAGCACACCTTCAGGGGTCTAGAGGAGTCCATGCCTCAACGGGTCAGGGCTGTTTTTGGCAGCAAAAGGGGGACCAACACGATATTAGGAAGGTGGTCATAATGTTATGCCTGATCTGTGTATGCTGGCCCATCTGTTATGATCTGAGAGATCATTTTATAGGTAGACAACAGCACTGATGGCTTTTAACACCATTAACCTCATTCACATATGAGAAAGATGAAAGATATGCTTCTGTTCTCTCTTAGCTGGTATCTACACATGCAGATGATGTCAAGCAGATGCTAGCAAAGAACAATAGACCACAAATACTCCATTAAATGAGAAGATAACCTTCTCTTAGGCCAGAAGAAGTTTCTTATAGACAATTGGACTTGTCAGTTATGATGCATTGTAGTTTCCAAGGCAATTTATGTGATAAAGCAGATTCATAACACCATTGGATTGTCTGTCATGTGTTTTGATCCACCATGAAGATATCTTGATAGTAGTCTGTTTAGATAATTAGACACTCTGAAAGAGTGTAGAGATGTCCATGAAAAAAGCAAACATCCACGTTGCATTCTGTGGCCACCGACTTCAACTGTGTCTGTAAATAATGAACAATGCATTATGCTTTGAAGAGATGATGTATGATGTCTAACCAAGATCATAAACCAAGTTTTATATCAACGGAAGCTTTGTCTTTCTATACTGATAAGACCTGTCTACATGTTAAATGTGTAATCATTAATCAGTTTATGTTCACATTTGCATTATTAAACAGACCCGAGTCCTGATTGGATGATTCCAGGTTGAAGGTGTTGTAAAATAGTCGATATAAGGTTAATATTTTCTATATTAAAGTGTGAAGTTGCTACATTGCTTGGCAACCATATACAGCCTACATTAAGGCTAATGAACTGTACTGAAGACATAATAGCTGTTTTTTGTGATTATTAATTTTAAAACTATATGTTTATCTAAAAATATCAATTGTATTAATAAATGCATTGTTTATTGAATTTAAGGTTGTGTGTACAGCGGTTTTGTTAGTTTAAGAATTTAAGATTGTTAGCATTTAAGCACTTGTTTCAGTAGTGCACACATCCTGTCACTACTGTCATTGACACCCTTTTTTGGAGTACAAAGCAGGAAAAACTTGTCACCATCTTTGCCCAAACTTGTTGAAATCAGTAAATCATACCTAGGTGGACATAGATAATGTGGTTCCCTCCCAGTCTTAGCATTAGATTGTGTATTGTGATATGCTTAGATAGCAGGGCTAAGGAAGATGTCTAATGTAAGGTGCAAAAGTGATTCATTCAGTCCTAGCCCTCTAGTATTTTACCTTATCTTTAATGTGACCACAAATTAGTAATAGTGGGAGGCTTAAGATATTAAATAATATGTCACTTATGTGAAGCATCACTTATGTCTCCATCTGACAGGTGTCTTGACTTGTGATCCACCGCAGTATCAGTGTGGCAATGGAAAGTGCATCACATCGAGATGGGTATGTGATGAAACTGATGACTGTGGAGACGGCACTGATGAACTTCCTGCTGCCTGCTGTAAGTGTTCCTCCTAAGTCAGTTGTCCTGAAGAGGAAGTATGTTGGTGTAACATTACTGACAGTAGGCGCAAATGGAATCTGCAAGATTCCCTTTAAATTGTAAAAATATTTAAATGTGGATACTTGATAATCTATAGTTGAAAATTATGCACTCTTATTGGTTGCTGAAAGAAATGTATTTCTTCAAACTACATTTTGCTTAATTTTTCCTTAAGTAAGGTAGCAGTGAGTTTTGAAAGGGCTATCTCTGATTATGGCCCATGCATATAAGCTGATAATTATTTTGATGTTATGTTTGATACTTAAAATTCTGTACTATTTTGTTAAAGCAAGCTAAAAGTAAAATGAATATTTTTTTAAATGCCACAAGTGAATTTTGGCATTGCAACATTATTTTGAATGTTTGAAGAAATGGATTTTCTTTTTGAGATTATCATTTGAGATTATTAAATTGTTAGTGTTATTAAAAATAAGTGAGAGCTAGGTTATTTAAGTGAAAAAAAGGTCATCTAAATGTAAAAATAAGCAGAAAAGAGCTTGCACAATTAAATATCCAATATCGACCGGCATGCCAAAAACGGGAGTGTCTATTTACACTAAGTTCAAATAGCGTCCCTTTTTGGAAAACGCTATTTACACTAGCTCCGCCCACCAAGACACGCAGAATTCAACGACTTCAGTGGCGCAACAGCAGCGAGTAAGGCTCGCAGACCTGGCTTTTAACGCGATCGACGCGGGTTTGAATCCGCCTTTTGCCGAGCTTGCTCTTCTCCATTTTCCCATCACATATCATATCAGAAATGCATTTATTTTCAATAAAAATTAAAATAATGTTCTAAAAGTGGAAATAAACTGCGATTGAATGTTTAATAATATTAAAAGTGTTTATTGGGTAGGGTTAGGGGAAGGTGTAGGGAGGGTTTTTATTCTCCCAATAAGGCAGCATCCATTTAATAATTTTAATAAATATAATCATTTACACTCTATGATATTATTGAATCCTGTTAATGTACAAAAAATACTGAGGTGCAAGTAGCATCTGCCAATATAAAGTATAGATAGCATCTAATTACTGTTTACTCTTATTGCAAAGAACTGATACTTTTACATGGTGTAAATAGAATCTATCGCTATTTTCACCTAGTGTAAATAGCATATCGCTAAGAAAATGCTGCTATTGTCACCTAGTGTAAATAGCATCTACAACTATTTGCACTTAGTGTAGATAGCATCTATCGCTAAGAAAATATGCTAATTTCACTTGGTGTAAGTAGCATCTATTTCTAACATTGGCTGCAAACTGATATGGTTATATTGTACATCCCTAGCTAGCACCACTCACATTTTCTAAGGAAAAGCATAAAATCTTGTTTCTCTCTCTCTCTCTCTCTGTCTTTCAGTGATGAAGACCTGCAGACCCAGTGAATTCAGTTGTGGTGGGCGACTAAACCAGTGTGTGCCTAAGACCTGGAAGTGTGACGGCAAAGCAGACTGTGAGAATGGTGCGGATGAGGAAGGCTGTGGTGAGTGACATCTTGAAATGTATATCTTCATGATGCTGCCAGTGTGCATGTGTGTTGAAAACCTCCATCACCACTTACAGCTCCTCGACAGTGTCTGGATGGCGAATTCCGGTGCATCAATGGCCAGTGTGTGTCGACTGCATTTGTGTGTGATGGAGAAACAGACTGTGACGACGGCAGTGATGAAGTCTCCTGTCCGCCCACCACGTGTGGCTCCGGCTCCTTCAGGTGCAACAATGCACAGTGTGTGCCTCGATTGTGGGTCTGCGATGGAGATGCCGACTGTGCCGACGGCTCCGATGAATTGCCTCAGAAATGCAGCCCAGGGACACCTAAACCTACCAAAAATTCATGCTCCTCTATGGAATTCCATTGCGGCAGTGGGGAATGCATACACAGTAGCTGGAAATGCGATGGGGGAGAAGACTGCTTGGATCGCTCAGATGAGAAAAACTGCTGTAAGAAATAAGACTTGTTAATATTACATTTGCCAATTGATCCTGCTATTCTTAAAAGAATGTTTCAGGTTCAATACAAGTTAAGCTCTGTCGAACTGACATGTAGATGATCTTTGCATGGCACACACAAAGATACCAGGAAGAATAGAGTTTGCATAGAGAAAACGCCCAGAAGAATTACATTGAATAATAATGCTTAACCAGTGTCTCAATCGTCCTAGAACAGTAGTCCTACTACTAGCAAAATCATAGTCATTCAGAAGATATTTGATGTTTAGTGTACAGTTAGTGGGAGCAGGATTGTGGACCAATGAGATTTCACAGTGGGCGGGGCTACAGAGCAGAAATAGGAAACAAGCCATTGATAAAATGTCTAGATGCTTTTCTTGGTCAGGGAAGATTACTTTTATCATTTCACACTTTTATTACACTATAACCTTAAAGGATTAGTTCACTTTAAAATGAAAATCACCCCAAGATTTACTCACCCTCAAGCCATCCTAGGTGTATATGACTTTCTTCTTTCTGATGAACACAATCTTTCCACAATCTTTCCACAATATCCTGACGCGTCCAAGCTTTATAATGGCAGTGAACGGGACTAATGAGTATGAAGCCCAAACAAGTACATCCATACATCATAAACAACTCCACATGGATCCGGGGGGTTAATAAAGGCCTTCTGAAGTGAAGTGATGCATTTGTGTAAAAAATTGTCCATATTTAACAAGTTATAAAGTAAAATATCTAGCTTCCACCAGACCGCCTTCTGTATTCAACTTGCGGAAGCTAGATATTTTACTTTATAACTTGTTAAATATGGATATTTTTCTTACACAAATGCATCTCTTCGCTTCGGAAGGCCTTTATTAACCCCCGGAGCTGTGTGGAGTATGTTTATGATGGATGGATGCACTTTCTTGAGCTTCATACTCGTTGGTCCCGTTCACTGCCATTATAAAGCTTGGATGTGTCAGGATATTGTGTGATTGTGTTCATCAGAAAGAAGAAAGTGATATATACCCCTAAGATGGCTTGAGGGTGAGTAAATCTTGGGGTAATTTTAATCCTTTAAAAGCATCAGGCACTTTTTTTAATTAGCATGTAGCCATTTTTCCTCAAGACATAATGAACTAATTTGTTTTTTCCATATGAACAGCTTTGCCCACATGCCGACCGGATGAGTTCCAATGTGGTGACGGATCTTGCATCCATGGCAGCCGGCAGTGCAACCACGTATATGACTGCAAAGATATGAGTGATGAGCTGGGCTGTGTTAATGGTAAACCATACAAATTATACCCTTTACATTAATGATATGCAAAACATATGTTTTAGGTGTTATTCAGATATGCGTCACTTATATTTTTCCTCTCTGAATTTCAGCAACCCATTGTGATCCACCACACAGGTTTAGATGCCGCAGCGGTGAATGCATCGGCATGGAAAAAGTTTGCAACAAGCAACGGGATTGTAGAGATTGGTCCGATGAGCCATTAAGAGAATGCGGTAAGTACCACAGCATTCAAGGAGGCACATTGCCTTTGTAGACCTGGATCATCTTGTAATGGTTTCCGAGCAAAAGCCTGTCAGTGTTACAGTTCATGATTTTTAAATTCACAGATTCTAATGAGTGCCTTTACAACAACGGTGGTTGCTCTCATATCTGTAATGACCTGAAGATTGGTTATGAGTGTCTGTGTCCCACTGGCTTCCAATTGGTGAACAAGAGAGACTGCGAAGGTAAGAATCTGAAATTGGTTCCCATAATGAAACAGATATTGAAAATCTGGTCATAGTATGTTTCACCTCTGATGACAGACCTTGGTGCAGATCCAGTTCAAAGAATGATTTAATTTGGACTTCAAACTTATTTGCTTTTTCTGAGCTTGAAATAAGGTTAGAGTTTGTTCAGTAAGTCCATGATGATGCAGCAGAATGACTTCAAGCCCGCATTTTTGTTTGATTTCTTCAGACATCGATGAGTGCGCCAACCCAGACACCTGCAGCCAAATCTGTGTCAACCAGATAGGTAGTTACAAGTGTGAGTGCGAAGATGGCTACCAGGTGGACCCAGCCAGCAAGGCCTGCAAAGCTATTGGTACAGAGTTTAACTTGCAAATGGTCCTTTTCCATGGTCACATACTGATAAACGCATACTCACAAACATGGTTTTACAGGAACCATCGCCTACTTATTTTTCACTAATCGCCATGAGGTAAGGAAGATGACTCTGGATCGTAGCGAATATGCACGTGTCATTCCCCGTCTGAAGAACGTTGTGGCGCTGGATATGAATGTTGCTTCCAGGGAGATCTACTGGTCGGATTTATCCCTAAAGAAGATATACAGGTAAAGAGCGGATCTTAGGACTCATGGTCAGTTTTGGGTCTCTGAGGATCATTTGCTTGTTACCTAGTATCATATTTTGTATTTCTTTCCCAGAGCACCAATGGATACTGCAGATGACTCCTCTCAACACAATGTTGTGATTGGCAGCGGCTTAGATGCACCTGAAGGTATCGCTGTGGACTGGATCCACGGAAACATCTACTGGACGGACAGTATCAAAGGTGCCATATCTGTGGCAACAGCGGATGGAAGCAGACGCAAGACTCTCTTCAAAGAGAACCTGGCCAAGCCACGTGCTATAGTGGTCGACCCTATTAAGAAGTACGTCAAGTCCCAGAAACTCTAAAATGTAGGGGCAAACTATGTGGGCAAGTGATTTACTATGTTAAATCTTCTCCGATATGTTGTAGCTTCATGTTCTGGACTGATTGGGGCACACCAGCCAAGATCGAGAGAGGTGGTCTTAATGGAGGGGACCGCAGTGCCCTGGTTACAGATAACATTGAATGGCCCAACGGAATAACCCTTGGTATGAACTTGTCCACTTGGATAACTGTCCACAAATTGTACATTTGGTAACTTTGGTCTAATCCACTTTCTCATCCTTTCTCATACCTAGACCTTTTGAACCAGCGTCTGTACTGGGTTGACTCCAAATTACATACTCTCTCCAGCATCAGCGTACAGGGAGGTGGTCGGCGAACTCTAATCATTGACCAAGGCAAACTTGCCCACCCTCTGGGTCTCACTGTTTTTGAGGTAATACTTTCAGACTCCTTTTGAACTTGTTGTTGAAAGACCTTTTTAGGAGGTTACCTCAGTGCTCACTCAAGAATTCTTCATCTTCAGGAGAAAGTGTTTTGGACGGATGTGAGCAATAATGCAATTCTAAGTGCAAATCGTGTGACTGGAGGAGACATCACAAAAGTGGCCGAACACCTCTCATCCCCAGAGGACATTGTCCTGTACCACAACCTCAAACAGCCCAGTGGTATGTTGGCCGGTATATAGCCATCAATTTGACTTTTTATAGAACCTTCCAGTGAGCTAGTTTGCATCCATAACTAAATTCTCCTGAATTCTGAATGTCCTCCTAGGAACCAACTGGTGCGGGGCCAACAACGGTCACTGTGAGTTCCTGTGCCTTGCTGCCCCTCAAATCAATAAATCCTCACCCAAGTACACGTGTGCCTGCCCAGACAATATGATGTTGGCCAAAGACATGCGAAAATGTATTCCAGGCAAGTCAGATTTGGTTCTTGTTGTCAGGACTGGGATTAGGTTATTAATGTAATTCCTGTTGATTCCTTCATCCAACACTTGTGTTTTTATTTTGAACAGCTGTAGTCACACCAGCAACTCCTGTCAGGCCCAAAATAGTTACAACTAGTCATCCTCAAGTACCTTCAAAGGTGACACCAAAATCTGTTGGCCCTTCCACAACCAATGCACAACCTTTACCTACTTCTGCTCCTGTGACCCCTAACCGACCCACTCAAGCTGCCCCTTTCAAGCCTTCCCAAACCACAACTAAACTTCCTTTATCCACCCAGACAGGTATGTCTTGCTTTATCCACCCAGACATTATCATTTGTCCCTGTCTTCTCCTTTTCATAGCAAATTCAGACAAACCCAACCATAATCTCAAGACCCCAGAGATTCCTCAACATGATATTTCATTGAAATTTGTGAAAACTGTTACAATTATTATTATTTTCTCTTTAGATGACCACTACAGTGATGTTAAAGCTGTCTCCGAACCATCATCTTCCACACCGTGGGCCTTGTACATTGTGGTTCCTCTTGGTGAGTGCTTAAACAAGCAAAGTAAAGATATGCTGTGTTATGAAAACTAGTGAGTTACCTACAAATTTTAAGGCATTATGTAGATGCGCTCTGGACACAGAGGCTGTTTCAAAAAGTAGGCAACTTAAAGTCACAATGTAACAGAGGTATCAACAGATATTTTCTTCTGTATTATGATGTACACCAGTAGGGCTGCACGATTAATCAGAAGATTAGAAAAAAAAATATTGAAATTGCAAAGCTGCGATTATTTTTTATGCGTGGCTTGTCAATGAAGTATGGCTCCAAATGCTAATCCATCTGAAAGCACTGCGAGTTTAAATCGCTTATAATGTGCATTTGAAAAAGCAACACGCGTCAAACATCTTTCCAGACATGAGAAGCATTTATTAACATCTTGTCCAATAACATGTTTTTACTCCAAACTCACTTCATAACGACAGTTGAGCGTCCTGCTGTGAGATGATGTGGCTTCTTACACTGAATAAGGCAGTCGTGTGTTTATTAGTCATGTTTAATCAATCAAAACGTTTCAGTCTTCTGTTTATTCAGCTACAGCGATAGTATGGGATTTTCTGGAATGACGCGTGTTCTACTTCGGCAGCAGGGCATATTTGCAGTTCCTGCGCGAGAGCGCTCTCTGGCTTTCAGATGGAGAAGCATTTACTACTGATCACAGAGCCGTACAGCTCTGACAAGCTGCGCATAAAATAATCACAGCCTTTGCCAAATCGCTTGCGATAAAATTACGATAAATCGTGCAGCCCTATACACCAGGGTAAACTGGATTATCTAAAAGAAAAAATATAGGGTGGGGACTTGGTTCTATTCATCGGTTGTTGATTGGATGGAGGCAAATCTTAATGCAAGATTGAAAGAAAGGGGTGGGGTTTATGGAAATGAAATGATTGGAGGAGTCCAGCATACATCACCAGAGAGAAGTCTCACATATACATAATGAAACATATACACAAATAAATCATTCACAAAAAGATCAAGAACATGCATTTAGAAAATTGAGGATGAATTTCCATTTTATGTTATTATTATTTAACAGCGAAGACAATTCTATTAAAACATTGAAAAACATGAATTCAAGATGGTGGACATAGCAAGAGAAATGTTCATTATGAACATATTTCATTCACTACTGACAAGGATTGACTTTTTAAATGCATATTTGAGTATTAGTTTAGCGACATGCTATTGGCAAACTCCACTGAAATCAGTTGTGAGTAACGTAAGGAAAGCTGTTTGTATAGTGTACAGTGTTGCTGCCATATATGTGCATAACATTCCAAATAAGTCTCTGATGAGGTTTCATGAGGGTTACCTGGACAGTAAAGCAACCCACTTGGTTTTGTAACGGCACGATACTCTTCAAAATGTATCTGTTCTATTCTCTTATCTATTATATCGCTTCAAAACTCCTATTCTAATTTGAATGTCTTATTATCTTCTCAAAGCAATCCTGTGTTTGGTTGTGGGTGGCGCTGTGCTGTTCTGGAGAAAGTGGCGTCAGAAAAATACCAACAGCATCCACTTTGACAACCCGGTTTATCAAAAGACCACTGAGGACCAGGTGCACTTATGCAGAAACCGTAGTTCAGATGGCTATTTTTACCCGCAGGTAAGATATTTTCAATACTTTATTAAAAAAATATCTACTGAACACAATATTCATTATAGTATATTAGCTTCAGCTAATGTCTTAGAGCATCTAAGTTTACTAATAAGCCTATTTGGATGACTGTCTGGTATATAAGGTAACTGATGTGTCTAATAATGATGGTCTTATTTGGCTTTCACAGAGACAGACTGTGAATCTTGATGATGAAATATGACGATGACATTGAGGTCCATGCTGAAACTGACAACGTTTCAAGACTAGAGCCATATTTAATGTCTTACCTACTTCTTCAGCAGAACAACATTTGGGGAACAATGGAGATACAAACCGCCTTTCCACACAAGGCTTTCACTGCAAAAACAATCCAGGGCTGATGGTTCAGGACAGACTTGTCTAAGAAAAAATTAAAACAAAGAAACCTCAAACAACAACAACCTCAGCTTAGCACTTCACTATATATAAATAATATAAAAAAATATATGTAGAGATATAAATATGGATTTTAACAGCACTTACAAATCAAGGTTTTATTCTCATGAGACGTCCATGATAAGTTATTGTAAATATGGTATGTATTAGTATATTTTGTAGAGTTTTTTGTTTGTTTTTGCAGGGATCAAAAAACATTGCATACCGTAAAATTTTTCCAAAACATTTGTATAATTTGGTTCATATTATATGTTAATTAATTAACGATACAGTACATTTGAATATTTTTATGCAAAAATAGACCACTTACTGTCATAAGTTGTGCAAAGTTTGTTTCCTAATGCCATTTGTTTACACCATTTGCAGTCATGTTATTTTTGTGCCAAAATGGTCAATGTTACATATGAAACTGCTAGTTCATGAAAAAAAAAAAAAAAGAAGAAGACTTTCTCATATGCAGTACTGATTTTGGGGTTACTTTTCTTAATCATGATTATAGTTAAGTTCCTCTTTATCTCAGCCAATGATTCCTTACTAAATTTATTATGATTTTACTGTTTTACTGATTTATACTGTTTAGAGTGTCAGGGAATGTCCTTCATTTTTATTACAAACATTTACATTCTCAATGTGAATGTGTAAATAATGTATTTGTGTAAATATGTTTCATATATATTGCATTTGTATTTTTAAGTATACGGTATTGTATATAAAGAAGTGTTTTATTTATTTTGAATCTAAATCTTTGGTTGATAATTGGCTTTCTTTGCTGTGTACTACATGTCAGTTGTTTATTTGTAAAATATACATTTATATAATGTTTCTGTACATTTTGATTGATTATTCTAGTGAATAATAACTTGAAATAAACATTTTGAAGATTTTACTTGACTGTTTTTTTTTTTTTTTGCTGTGACACAAACATTTTCCAGGGCTGCTTAATATTAAACCCAATATTCCAGTACAATTTAGAGCTGCAAAAGATAAAACACTTAATAGCTTCAGTAAAGTGAAGTTAGAAGGAAAACGGCCGGCCTATGAGGATCAGTTTCAGCAAATCCTTGAGATCTGCTGAATGTAACCCTTCATATGGAGCACATGAGGCCCAGACTAAAATTACTTGCAAAATACCCACATCACAAAGGCAGCTGTAAATGTGAACCTAAAGGCCTTTCTTTTTCTTTTTTACAATTGACTGCTTATAAATAAGACCACTTTTCTGCTGGATGCATGTAGAGTGACCTTTAAAACCACAAAGGAACGAAAATAAAGCCATAACTTCTGGTATTCTAGGAAAGGAAGTGATTTCTAGGAAAATGATTTCTAGGAAAATGATTTCTAGGAAAGGCTCCACACAGCCCCTCATCTCAGTTTTCAAAACACACTTGCCCCATGGGATGACACCATGATTTACTGACATCCTGGGAAAAGTAGGCCACGGATTAGTTGGGGCCAGTGGGTAGGGGGGACCTCTGTGACCTGTACATGTTTTTGACTGAAGGCAACTGGGCAAACAGCTCTACCTCCAAAATGTTTTGTTATCGCTCACATTTCTGGCACTCCTTTGAGTACTGTGTGGGGCTACCAGAAAACGAGGCATGAAATGAGGTGGGTGGGATTTCATGTGAGTGTATGGCAGCTTTATTTTACAAGCAAAGTTCAAGGTTTGTATGGGTGGTTACATTAGATAAAAACACAATCATTTGTTGTAATGTATCTATCTAATCTATCTATTTACACCACCTTTCAAAAGATTGGGGCTGGTGGGATTTTTTTTTTTAAAAGTTTTTAAAAAAGTCTCTTATGCTCATTAAGGCTGCTTTTATTTTATCAAAAATACAGTAAAAACAGTGATATTGATTCTTCGGAAATCATTCTAATATGCTGATTTTCTGCTCAAGAAACATTTATTATTATTATCAATGTTGAAATCAGTTGTGCTGCCTAATATTTTTGTGGAAACCGTGACTGTTTTTTTTTTTCGGGATTCGGCAGCCATGCAGCCGTATATCACAGTGTGTCCAGAACGGCCTGTAATTGTTTTCTTTCCAGCAATCTCCCAGAAAAGTCATGTTCTGACATCACTAATGATTAGCTGTACATCACCTGGACACTCTGTTACTCACAATGTTTGTGTGGCATATTTGTTCTGTGGCTCTGCTTTGGCAAAAAAAAGGAGGTGGGGGGGGGGGGTTGGTTCCTCATATTTATATATTGCTTGTTAGATTTAATCATTTTAACTTCTCTTTTACTTCTATGAGGTAAAATCTTCCAGAGTCAAAGTCAAGAATTTCGCAAAACAGTTCAGTGATTGAAGAATTTTGAATTTTTTTAAGGGTAAATTCAGTGGACGTAGTGATGGCCAGCCATTCACCTAACATCTTTGCTGGTCTTGGCAGTTAAATACACTCAGCTTTCTAATTTACACAGCTGATCTCCTACTCAGTGTATGAGACAGAGAAAATTGTTTGGCAGAATTATATATATATATATATATATACACACACACACACACACACACACACACATACAAACCCGAAAAAAAAAAAAAGTTGGGACACTATACAAATTGTGAATAAAAAAGGAATGCAATGATGTGGAAGTTTCAAATTTCAATATTATCCCCTCTTCTTTTTATAACAGTCTGCAAACGTCTGGGGACTGAGGAGACAAGTTGCTCAAGTTTAGGAATAGGAATGTTGTCCCATTCTTGTCTAATACAGGCTTCTAGGTGCTCAACTGTCTTAGGTCTTCTTTGTCGCATCTTCCTCTTTATGATGCGCCAAATGTTTTCTATGGGTGAAAGATCTGGACTGCAGGCTGGCCATTTCAGTACCCGGATCCTTCTTCTACGCAGCCATGATGTTGTAATTGATGCAGTATATGGTCTGGCATTGTCATGTTGGAAAATGCAAGGTCTTCGCTGAAAGACACGACGTCTGGATGGGAGCATATGTTGTTCTAGAACTTGGATATACCTTTCAGCACTGATGGTGCCTTTCCAGATGTGTAAGCTGCCCATGCCACACGCACTCATGCAACCCCATACCATCAGAGATGCAGGCTTCTGAACTGAGCGCTGATAACAACTTGGGTTGTCCTTGTCCTCTTTAGTCCGGATGACATGGCGTCCCAGTTTTCCAAAAAGAACTTCAAATTTTGATTCGTCTGACCACAGAACAGTTTTCCACTTTGCCACAGTCCATTTTAAATGAGCCTTGGCCCAGATTCAATTTACAACTTTCTTCTTCCTCTTAGCCATAGCTGCAAGTTTAAAGAAAGAAGGTCAGAGCCTAATCAACAATGAACACTGACGAGGAACATCAAAGCAGTGAATAATAGGTAAAAGCTGAACTCTGAACTTCTACTTATGTTTTTATGCACCTTGGCCTCCTGCCATACATATATGTAGTAAAGGGAATTGTTTACCTTTCTCCGTAATCGCAGTCAGTGGGACATTGAGTCAGATACAGAGGCCGGAACAGGGGCTGCTTAAGAGGATATGATAGATGTTTGTGTATTAATATTACTAATATATAGTTATGCTCATTATTACATTAAAATATATTGGTACATTAATTTATTATTATAATCAGGCTAATAATACTGTTAATATTATTGTTACTAAAGACACTTTCTCAAAGCAACTTATTGTCTGAGACAGCGGCTTGTAGACCTAAGCATATAAGGGTATGTTTCATCAGACCACCAATTCAATAAGTGTCTAACAGAACCTTGTATCAGTGTCTTCTGTACAATAAATACTAAAACAAATTCATTTGCTAGTAAATCTGGGTTGTGCAGATAATACAAAATCAGATTAAGACCAAAAAGGATTATAGAGATTTATAAAATGAAACTTTAACGAGATCAAAACACCGATATATGATGGGCGCTGTGGAAACTCTCCTTCAAGCTTCGAAACATTTACGATTCTTTTGTTTCGAATCAGTGGTTCGGAGCGAGTATCAAATTGCCAAAGTCACGTGATTTCAGTAAACGGGGCTTCGTTACGATTTATGTGAACACATGAATCGCCCCCCAGCGGCGAACCAATGAACAAGTGTTTATGTTTTGTTTTTTGTTTTTGTTTTTTTACCTGATCTCTGATCAGTTTTATAAATTCGTAGACGTTTTAATTAGACATTTCTATAATTAAAAGGAATAATAGTAGTTAATAGTCTCTTACTGGCCTGTTTAGTCGAGCCATCCATACAACAAAAAAGCCCTGAAAATTGATAAAAGAACACATATTATAAATATTTAATAGTAATGATTAGTTAAATGATTATACTTTCAATTAAATAGTTGCCATGGATTTGTAAAAAGCTGTTTTCATGCATGTTTGGCCTGAGTTTGTTGCATTTACACTGTTTTGACCAGCAGGCATCACCAGCGTGTGGTGTTTCGGACGCTTCGAAGCAGTGAATCATTTTGCGAAGCAATTGGTTCAATTGATTCGAAGCTTTGAAAAGCTTCGTTTCTCCCATCGCTACTATTCACGTGAGATGATATACTGCCCTCTAGAGGTCTGACTGAACTATGACCCTGCTTTTCTGCAACGAAGCCACGTGGAAGAACAAAGACGCACGTTTTCAGCCAAAAATCCAAAATATACGGTCTAAATCTGTGACAAAATAGACTGTTTATTTTCTACGAAAGAAAAAATTGTTAGTTAAAAACAATCCACGATCGGAAGAGATATTTAAACCCTGAACTCTATGACGTAGGAGGGTCATAGGTCACGTGTCCATGCTGTTCAGCAGAGTAACATGTTTAATGTGAGAATTATTCGAATTATTGAGATATTAATCTAATCTCAAATCATAAGATACTCTACAGTTGTAAACGATCATGTCGGACCTCAAGATTAATAAGAAGTTTGCAGAAAAATATGAGAAATATCGTCAGAAAGAAGAACTGCAGAGACGTGAGTTATGACACCTATAATTACTTGAAACACAAGCACGAGCTGTTTACTACACTTTCAAATATTAATAATCTGCATTTTATTATATGTATATTTTATGTGTTGAATATGGTGAATGCTCCTTATATCGATCTTAAACATTAAATGTGCTATCATTTATTTTGTGTTATCGAGAGGCTTAAGTTATGTTTATAACGGTTAATGTTTGGTTATATTTATAAAGATAATCTAAGTAGGCAATTATTTTACTCTTCAAATACGAAAATTCACAATGGTAACCATAATTGCTATAACGTTAGTTTACTACAGTAAAACTGTGGTAAATTATTACCCACGAATATTAATAAACTAGAAAGTAGATATTTTAAAAGCTTGTTTTATATTTTGAATACTTATTTATGTGTCATTATTTTGCAGTAAAAACGAACAGTAGCATAGGTAGTATTTTCACAGACACTGATTCTTGAGACATGAGACAAAACATTTCCCACAACTTGGACATTTTGCTGCACATCTACAATTGTGTCATACAGGCAATCATACATTTAACTTTGGAGTGAACTGTGCCTTTAAATCTGTTAATTCAAATAAATGTTAAATCTGTGTGTTTATTTTGAATGTTCCAGTGAAGGACCGTTACGGAGACCAGGATGAGGAGAATTCATCTGATTCCTCAGACTCTGACTCTGATGAGAGTGAAGTGGTAAAATATTCTCTCACTTTCTTGTTTGAAACCCTTTTGCCAACATCATACCGAGATTTCCATATCTAATACTCTGATAAATGAATATATAGGAGCTGGACCCAAAGTTGGACAGGGATTTTTACAGAACGCTCTCGCTTCTGAAGAAGAAAGATCCAAAGATCTATCAGAAAGATGCCAAGTTCTACACAGAGGACAGTATGTAAAGTAGCTTCATTTTATGATTTCTACTCTGGTTGAATGAGATTGTACTGATTCCAGCACACTTTGATTTGTTTTAATAACCAGCATCTGGATCAGGCAGCGACGAGCAACCGTCCACTTCGAAAAAGGCAGAGAAACCCATGTTCTTGAAGGACTATGAGAGGAAAGTCATCCTGGAGAGAGGAGGGTAAGAAATCTTGTGTTTATAAAATGATGAAAGCTGTGGCTGTATTTATATATCTTTAGAAAGCTCAAATGGTGGAAGCATTATGACAACTATAGTACACTGAACAAAATTATAAACGCAACACTTTTGTTTTTGCCCCCATTTTTCATGAGCGGAACTCAAAGATCTAAGACTTTTTCTATGTACACAAAAGGCCTATTTCTCTCAAATATTGTTCACAAATCTGTGTTAGTGAGCACTTCTCCTTTGCCGAGATAATCCATCCACCTCACAGGTGTGGCATATCAAGATGCTGATTAGACAGCATGATTATTGCACAGGTGTGCTTTAGGCTGGCCACAATAAAAGGTAACCACACCTAGCCCAGGACCTCCACATCCAGCATCTTCACCTCCAAGATCGTCTGAGACCAGCCACCCGGGCACAGCTGCTGCAACAATCGTTTTGCATAACCAAAGAATTTCTGCACAAACTGTCAGAAACCGTCTCAGGGAAGCTCATCTGCATGCTCGTCGTCCTCATCAGGGTCTCGACCTGACTGCAGTTTGTCATCGTAACCGACTTGAGTGGGCAAATGCTCACATTCGATGGCGTCTGGCACTTTGGAGAGGTTTTCACTGTACAGGATAGATGGCAGACAGCGTGTATGGTGTCGTGTGGGTGAGTGGTTTGCTGATGTCAACGTTGTGGATCGAGTGGCCCATGGTGGCGGTGGGGTTATGGTATGGGCAGGCGTATGTTATAGACAACGAACACAGGTGCATTTTATTGATGGCATTTTGAATGCACAGAGATACCGTGACGAGATCCTGAGGCCCATTGTTGTGCCATTCATCCACGACCATCACCTCATGTTGCAGCATGATAATGCACGGCCCCATGTTGCAAGGATCTGTACACCTGTGCAATAATAATGCTGTCTAATCAGTATCTTGATATGCCACACCTGTGAGGTGGATGGATTATCTCGGCAAAGGAGAAGTGCTCGCTAACACATTTAGACAGATTTGTGAACAATATTTGAGAGAAATAGGCCTTTTGTGTACATAGAAAAAGTCTTAGATCTTTGAGTTCAGCTCATGAAAAATGGGAGCAAAAACAAAAGTGTTTATAATTTTGTTCAATGTATTTAGATAACTGATAATTGAGTCTTTCTAATGTGTTCTGATTTGGTTTATTTAATAAAATTTATTGAAAATAATTCCTTTTTAGGAAATATGATGATGATGAGGATGAGAGTGCTGATGAAGAAGTCTCCAAACAGATGCAGGAGGTAATTATTCTTAAGATGTATAATGTTAAAAGCCAACACAGAAAGAAAATTGATCCTGTTTACTTTTTAAAAATGTAAATGTTCCTGGTCTTACTGAGCACAATTAATCTATGCTCATTATTCCAAATAAAATTAAAAAAAAAACTTAAATTTGATTACATATGATATGATAAAGTGTGATTATTATGATAACTATAATTTTTAAGCATTTTTTTTTCTGGTTGAATAATGTTTTATTTTAAAATTGTTTAATTTTGCAAAGCAAAATGGGTTGTGAATGCAGTTTCGTGTTGACAAGTTTGTGTCAAAGGGTCTGTGAAGATTTTAATTTTTTTTTTTTTTTTTTTTTTCCTTGTGGAATGACAGAAAAAATTAATTCAAATGGTTTTGGACTTGGTTTTTAAGATGTTTTTTCCACTCATTCAAGTGGCTTCTTCAGTATCTGAAACTGCGTCATGACTAACATCTAATACATATCATGAATCTGTTTGTATTACAGAGAGCTGCATCTCCCACCTATATTCAAGAACAGAAGGAGCTGCAGGAAAGGTAGATTGGAGATTGTCTTTGCACCATTATCTGTTTGGATCAAGTTACTTAGCTGTGAAAACTTAGGTGTCAAAAGCCGTGTTTCCACCGCAAGAACTTTCCCCAGGAACTAGGGACTATGGGGTGTTTCGGCTGCAGGGACCAGGGTATAAATGAAGTTCCGGGTAAAAAATTTCCCCTCAGAAAGTCCCTGCTTGCGAGGTAGTACTTTTTCAAAGTTCAGGAACTTTCGGGGGTGGGACTTGTGCTGAACATGCTGATTGGTTAAATTCACGCAGCATTTTGATTGGTTGACTCCACACAGCATTTTATTTCAACCACCATTTTTAAAAGAGTTGTTTGCTATTCCAATCAACAATGGAGTTAAAAAAATACGACCGATGAACCAACAAAGAGGTTCAGGTTTTATTAAGCTTATATGCGGAGGACGAAATCTGTTGGGAACTGGAACGTCGCACACAGTCCTACTTCACTTGCCTAATCTTCACAGTAATTTAGACCGCGATGGAAATGCAGACAGCAACAGGTCTGGGGAAAAAAAGTTCCTGGGACAAATAGTTCCGGGTAATTTCGGTGGAAAAGCAGCTTATGTGACCTTTATCAATTTTCAGAAAGAGGGGTAGTTCAGTCAAAATGAAAATTCTGTCATCATCAGTGTTTAGGGTAACGCATTACATATAATGTACATATAAGTTACATAATCAGATTACTTTTTTTAAGTAACTATTAATGTAACGCATTACTTTTTTTAAATTTACAACGAAATATTAATATTAATACTAACTTTCCAACACATTACTTACCCTCATGTCGTTCCAAACCTGTATGAATTCATTCCCATATGGAAATTGAGAAAAGAAAGACATATGGATTGAAACTACATGAGAGTTAGTAAATGATAACAGATGTTTCATTCATTCCTCATTTCATTGAAGTAAAACAAATGAAAGTGGGGGGAACTCACATTATGAAATAAATATTGTTCTCCAATACATGTTGGCCACAATTATTGGCACCCCTAGAAATTCTTATGAGTAAAAAAATCTCTGAAGTATATTCCCATTCATATTAACATTTGATAGCATTACAATATATTTTACTTGAGTCTGTATTTTCATATGGCAGTTTGCGAAAGTTTGTGCAAGACAGTGATGAAGAGGACAGTGATGGTGATGGACAGCTGCTGATGCGAAGAACCAAAACACAAGAGGAGAAGGTGCTGAAATTGAATTTCTCCTACATGCAGTAGCTGATTTTCTGGACATTAAAGTAGTAAGTTGGATAATAGTGTAAAATAAAACAGTGTCCAATCATAAACTTTTCTTTGTGCTTATTTTTTCCTACTCTCTTAAGGACAAAGAGGAAGCTGACTACGTGGAATGGCTGAAGGGTCAGGCAGAGCTGGAGGGGCAGGAGGAAGTTCAGGACATGGTCAGTGTTTTGCTCTGGATTGAAGATATTTTAGGATGTAATAATAGATAACTACAGGCTTTACTCACTCTTGTTCTTTTTTTTGATTGGATGTTGCCCTGGCTAATGTTGATATAAATCCAGAAATACCTGAGAGACTACTGGAATGACCCCCAGCTGGATGAGAAAGAGTCTTTCCTGCGAGACTACATGCTTAACAAGAGATACCTGGAGGAGGATGAAGAAGAGAGGTGGGTTTTGTTGGTAGTATTACAGAATTGAGTCAGTAAGTGATGACACAGAACAAAAAGCCTATCAATTGTGAGCTCTGTATAATTCTATGTAAATGTACACTACCTTTCAAAAGTTTGGGGTCGGTATGATTTTAAAAAAAAATGTTTTTCAAAGAAGTCTCCTATGCTTACCTAGGCTGCAATTATTTGATCTTAAATACAGTAAAACCAGTATTTTATGAATTAAAATACAAATTAGTTATTTTAAAATGCTTTAAAAATTATTCCTGTAATCAAAGTTGAATTTTCAGCATCATTACTCCATTCTTCAGTGTCACATGATCCTTCAGAAATCATTCTAATATGATAATTTGATGATCAAGAAACATTTCTTCTTATCAATGTTGAAAACAGTTGTGCTGCTTAAAATTATTTAATGAATTGAAAGTTCAAAAGAACAGCATTTTTTTAAATAAAAATCTTTTTTAACATTATAAACGTCTTTTCTGCCAATTTTAATCAATTTAATGCATCCTTTCTGAATAAAAGTATTAATTTCTTTTTTAAAAAATCTTACTGTTCCCAAGCGTTTGAACGGTAGTGTAAGTATCTCTTTCTGTGATTGGCTTTAGGATCCCCTCCTATAATGAGCTGATGCAGGATGATGTGGATGACTCAGAGGATGAAGGAGAATTATTCCTGCATAAACAGGAAGACTTTGAGAGGCATTACAACTTCCGCTTTGAGGAGCCTGATGCTGGAAAGGTAAAAGGATGTCAACATCAGCATGATTTGTCTTCAGGTTCTGTTATGGGTTCAGGTTTTCTTTCTTATGATCATTACCCATCAACCCTCTATTCCTCAACAGATCAAAACTTATCCACGCAACATTGCCACATCTGTCCGAAGCAAAGACGACAGAAGAAAGAGGAAGAGGGAGGAGGTGAAAGAGAGGAAGAAAAAGGTAAAATAACATTTTGAAAATAATATTTTTTTAATCTTTAAATAAAAAAAGTCTCATACTCACCAAAGCTGCATTTATTTAATCAAAAATACAGTAAAAACAGTAATATTGTGAAATATTACAAATAAATATTATTATAATTTAAAATGACTGTTTTCTATTTGAATATATTTTAAAGTGTTATTCATGTGATCAAAGCTGAATTTTCAGCATCATTACTCCAGTCTTCAGTGTCACATGATCCTTCAGGAATCATTCTAATATGCTGATTTGATGCTCAAGAAACATTTATTATTATTATCAATGTTGAAAACAGTTGTGCTGCTTCATATTTTTGTGGAAACCATGATACATTTTTTTTTTTTTTTTTTTTTTAATTCTTTGATGAATATAAAGTTCAAAAGTCACTTTTTATCAATTTAATACATCTTTGCTGAATAAAAATATTAATTTCTTTAAAAAAAAAATAGTACTGACACCAAACTTTTGAATGGTATTGTGGTTAGGACCAGTAATTCAAACGTAAACTCTCAAATCTCATTGGTTTTCACACGTCACATGATAAAACATCATCAGTACATTTTAATTTCTGGGTGAACTATTCATTTAAGTGGATTCAGAACCAGATTTGTTTACTTCCTTACAATTTCCATTCCTAACATCCTGTAGGAGAAGGAACAGAAGCAGCAACAGCTGAAGGAACTGAAGAACCTGAAGCGAGCAGAAATCATGGACAAACTGAAGAAACTTCAGGAACTGACAGGAAATGAGCAGTTGGCCTTCAATGATGTTGACCTGGAGGGAGACTTTGACCCCCAGCAACATGACAGACTTATGCAGGTGGGGCAGAAATTACCTATTAAAAATAGAACAAAACTGCATGTCAAGAGTCATTCAGAGTCACAGCTTATGATGAAATTTGTATTTAGCTATTTGATATTTACATTGAGCTGCATGTACTTTCATGGATTTGACTACTCACATTCTTCATTCTCATCTGCAGAAGTTCTTTGGGGATGAATACTATGGAGGGGAAGAGGAAGAGAAACCACAGTTTGATGGTGACGATGATTTAGAAGGTAACATTGTGTCTCTTGGATGGATGTGTTCACATACACTACCAAACATAAAAGAAAGAAATTAATGCTTTTATTCAGCAAGGACACATTAAATTGATCTAAAGCAACAGTAAAGACATATATAACATTACAAAAGATTTTATGTCAAATAAATGCTGCTCTTTTGAACTTTCTATTTATTAAATCGTGAAAAAAAAAAAAAAAAAAAATGTATCGCGGTTTCCACAAAAATATAAAACGGCACAACTGTTTTCAACACTGATAATAATCCTAATCATGTTTCTTGATCAGCAAATCATCATATTAGAATGATTTCTGAAGGATCATGTGACTCTGAAGACTGCAGTAATGATGCTGAAAATTCAACTTTGATATCACATAAATAAATTACATTTTAAAATATATTCAAATAGAACAGTTATTTTAAATAAATATTTCATATATAACTGTTTACTTTTTTTGATGATGATGTGAAATATGTTTGTTAGAAAATTGGAACTGGGATACATGGGTGGGAAACGAGGCGAATGAGGAAGAAGATTGGGAAGAGGAAGATTATACTATGGAGGAAGAAAATCAGCCCAACTGTGAAGATCCTGACTTTATAGTAAGATCTTTTCTCATTATTGAGGCACAAATGCAACAGTGAACTACTATATTCTAATCACATTTGAAATCTTTTGGATAGATGGATGCTGACTATGACCCAAGTCAACAGCCCGTTTCTAAAAAGAAGAGAAAGAAAGAGAAAGGGGAGAAGAAAAAGAAGACCAAAGAGGATGCCCCTCTCATGGGAAAGAAGAGGAAGAAGTCCCTCTTTGCAGAGATCATCAACAAAAACAAGCCTGTCTTTGATCCAAGTGAGTGTTAGATGTTTAAAACTGAAGTATGTCCTTTTTTTGTTTTCAAACAGGACACTGTGTCATTGGTCGAACAAAAGGAAAATCCCGCCCAAAATTCACACTTTTGTGTTCATGCATAATCTAAGGTGTGATCCTAAAATCTTCTTTGTCCTGGTCATGTTTCCAGAGGAGAAGACCTTTGAGCAGTACTTGGACGAGTACTATAAACTGGATTATGAGGACATCATTGATGACTTGCCATGCAGATTTCGCTACAGAGAAGTTGTACCGAATGACTTCGGCCTGTCCACTGATGAGGTGAGGAGCTACGAGCAACAGTAATGCCTGGATGAGGATTGACTCTGAGTTCTGTGCTGATGAGCTGTGATTGTGTCTGACCTGGTATTGCTGTTCCTTCGGGAATAACTCTGACCAGGGTCTGAGGACTGTAATCTTCTCTCTGAGCAGATCTGCATTAAAGACCACCAGTGTAGATTAGCGTTTGTCTCACATTTAGATCGTACATTCAAAGCAAATCTTAGAGGCCCTCCGTGGTCCATGAGCATCAAATCATCATATTAGAATGATTTCTGAAGGATCATGTGACACTGAAGACTGGAGTAATGATGCTGAAAATTCAGCTTTGATATCACAGGAATAAATTACATTATAAATTATATTAAAACAGTTATTTTTAATAACATCTCGCTATTTTGCTGTGTTTACTATATTTTAAAATAAATTATAAATGTAAAAGTAGAAAAGATATTTCAAATATTCCATTTATAACTGTTTTACTGTATTTTTAGTCAAATAAACGCAGCCTTGGTGAGCATAAAGAGACTTAAAACATTTGAACGGTAGTATTAATGGATTTTTTTTTTTTCTGTGCGTGTATGATTTAATACAGATAATTTATCATAAACTATTCTCTGTGACTTATTTACTAGTATCTTCTTAAGGGGAAAAAAAACTTCAGAAGTCATCTGGGTAATATTTCCATGTTATTCTCACCTGAACCTCTTTCCATAGATCCTGAAAGCAGAAGAAAAGGAGTTGAACCGCTGGTGCTCACTGAGGAAGACCTGCATGTACAGGTAGCGTACAGTAGTTTTTGTGATTCATATAAATTGCCTTTGCTATAAATAGCCACAACTGTTGTTAAGTTTTGGAATATATAGTGATATTATGTAGGGAAAATAGCTCATGAACATTTTGAGTGCATTTTCCAATTATTTTCTTGATTATTCCTCTGTCCTGGAATAAATTTTGATGCATTTTGCTTCATTTTTCCTTGTTTAGGTCAGAGAAGGAGGAACACTGTGACGTGAAGAACTTCCAGATCAAAGCACGGAATACCAGGAAGAAACAGCAAGTGTTTGTGTCTTTGTATAATGAGTGAGTGTCCCTTTAAACATCATAGTAATGAATATGTTTTAAAAAATGAACCTCATACAAATGATACTGAGCTTTGCACCAGTTTACATTTGAAAATGCTTTTCTGAGAACTATTTCCACTCCCCATCATATGAGCACTTGTGTTTTAGTGTATTTGTGCTTTTTTACCCAGGAACGCCGGTCAGGAGGAGCTGATGGAGTCTAAGGGGAAGGTGGGTAAGAAGAGGAGGGATCGTCTAAAGCAGGCCGAGGTCAAGATGGAGACGAGAGATCTGACAGAAGAGACATCTGAAAGACTTCCAGCAGACAGCATAGAGCAAGCAGACATCCAGGACCTCAAAGAAGTCGCTGCAAAGGATGAAGGGGAGGATGACGAGGAGTTCCTGGTTCCTAAGAAAAAGATGAAGCAGGAAGAAACTGCAGTAGCCCCGAAAGAGGAGGTGGCCAGTAAAAAGACTGAAAAACCTAAATGGCCTAAAAAGAAAACAAGACGGCCAGGTGGACGCCTGCTATCCAGATCCATGACGGTGAAGTTGGCTGGCCGAGAGTTCAGCAGACAGAGACTCCAAGCCTACGGGCTGAATCCAAAGAGAATTCACTTCAGAGAGCTGTACAGACAGAAACGAAAAGAACGAGAAAAAAAGGAAAAGCAGGAGAAAAAGAGCAAACAGTGATGCTGAAAATAAATGGCATTTTGAGTATGAGTTTGGCATATTGAAAAATTGTTAATAAGGGGGACCAGAAAACGTATTTCTAATTTTAACACACTGCTTTCATTTTAAAAAATTTCAGTTCACCATTGTTACCTGAATGTTTTATCTATGTTATTAAAAATTTAAAAAGCAGTTGTTATAAATAAAGACACTTCTTTCTCATTCATTTTTTTTCATATTTCTTCACTTTACTTTTGCAAATGGAAAAATATTGTATTTTAGTCTTCATCCTTAGTTTATCAGTTCTGAGCTATTCCAGACCCTTTTAAAATATACAAAATACAAAGATCAACACTTTATTGATGACGTAAAGAGATTTCAGATGACGTTGAATTTTATTTAAATTGAATGTATTATTTATTTCAAAACAGCTTTTTGAAGTCATAATGAGAGATAAAATCAGTTTTGATTAGGGAAAAACAAAAGGCCGATGTAACTGGCTATCCCTACATGGCTTTGACAGTAGCAGTAAACAGACAAGAAAAAGCGGCTTGCTTGGGTGGATTTGATTTTTGACAACGATATTTAGGTGTCTCATAGTTGCCTGACTGAAAATCTAGAGTCGCTTTGAAAAACAACCTTAACTAGTTTAGATTAGCGCACAATGAATTTTATATAGGATGTACTATATTAAAACAATGATCCTTATGGGGTGAAAACAAATGCTTGAAGTATTGAGGCTGGTTTTTATTCAGGCGCGACTCGGGAAAGCGCGCCAAACAGCCACCAGTTTGAAATCCGGATAAACAGCGCATGCACTGGGTGAGACTATTTGCTCTGAAATACACTCCAGTACACGGTATATTGTACATTTTCATTGTTATTCGTTATTTGGATCAGTGTTTTAAAACGCTAGGCTGACTGAATAAAGAAAACATGTATTTGCGGATGCGTTATTGTGTGGCTGTTTAAGGCAGGCTTGTTTTGAGTTGTTTATGTTTGCTCAATAACATTATGTGATTTGATTTTTAATATTAATTACACAACTTTCCTACTAAAATATATTTTAACAGCCAACAGAGCTTCTAACTAATGATTTGCAGTGTTTTTTTTTATTATTATTTATATAACCATTCACTGATGTTGTACATCCATTTTTATGCCTTACAAACTTAAATGTTTGGTTTCTGTGATGTAACGTTATACTACATTGTTTTTGCAAGTTCTACTTATTACCAATATAATCTAGCAGGCTAACATAGATAAGGGTTTTGATGAATTTGTAAAAAATGACATGTCATTTTTTTACAAATTCATCAAACGCTTATAAGAGTAACATACTCTTATGTTGAAAACTACAATCCAGCCAGTAATGTTTTACACTTTATACAGTTAAGTTATAGCTGTAGAATTTCCAACATATTACAGATTTTATGAGAAAATTTTTGTTTCTGGAGAAACAAAAATACATTGCTAAAAGTAAAAACATTAATTTTGTGATAATGCCAGGAACTGTAAACAACAAAAAAAAGCTTTTATATCAAAACAAAAAATGGTTTGGTTAAAATACATTTACTATAACTCAAAATTAGTCATTTATTATTCTTAGTATAACAGAGATCTTTTCTCTATTTCACCTCTGCTCTAGCCTGTTTACTGATCTTTTTTTTCTAAACATAGTATTGATTGTATACTATGAAAATAGTTGACTCTATGACATATTACTTGATTTGTTCCTCGTTTGTAAGTTGCTTCGTCTGCTAAATGAATAAATGTTCTGTCATGGCATCTTATAGCTTCACCTTTTCATTTTTTTTTTTTTTTTTTTGCAGAAATATAATTAATGCAGACATGTCACAGAACGAAACGATGCATGATGACGACCTTGAGAAATCCGGGGAAGCATTGATCGAGTTCATCAAGAGCAGTAAGGCAGAGAGCGCACTTCGAGGAGCCAGAGAAAAACTGCAGGAGTTCTTTGACCACCACATCAAGACCAAGAAGACCACAACCGAGCTCTTAAATGGTATTACTTTAGTACTAATATTAACTTTTAACTTGCTAATCAACATTAACTGTATACGATAAACATTAAAAAGCAATTAATGACTATATTGTAGTGACACGACTAAGTTTGTCACATATGTCCCAATCATGTCACATATTTAATTCTACAAGTGCCATCCAGTTATCAGAAATAAACATGGTTCTTTGGTGTTTTTAAAGTCACCATGAAATCAGAATTGACAATTCTTATGGATTGTTTCAGTATTTGTTATGAATGATTTATCTGTGCACATCATTATATTTTTATTAAATGCATGGCCCCTCTTAATCTTTAATCAAAATATCTTCCCCTCCCTCTTGCAGTGACATCTCTTCTCTGATGACGTGTTTACTGGCATTAGGGGGAGACAACCTGTCACTCACATGCAGAGGTCGCATTAGACTTTCTCATTGTCTGTCACTTTGATGGACAGGGTCAAAAAAATTCTGTCATAATCTATTAATACCTGTCATTTTAATTTTCATATTTTAATGATAATAAGACTTTTAATAGCTTTTGTTTTTGTTCACATTTTCAGTTTTAATCATGAACTTACAGGACGAGCATATAGGCTATATTATGCATTTATTTTAGAAGAGAACAGATGAACAGAGACCGTTTGTCGATTTTCATGTTCAACACCACGCGGAGCGGATGAATGTTTGTTTCTTCCCTCGCAGTGACAGCAGAGGCCACTAAAACACAACCTTTGTGCCTGAACAGACAAATATGAACAACGCAATATTACAAAATACAATTCCGATTATAATATGAACAAAACGACCACGAAAACGACTAAAAACGCTGTGTTATTCATGCCAGGCCAGTAGTTGGCGATGTCACTTTGTAAAGAAACACTACGCGCCTATAGACTGAACTCGTAATACGCATGCGCATGACGTCAACGTTTTCATAAATTCGTGTTTTTGTAGTTTACATGACAATAGACAATAACGGTATTGTTTTCAAAAAATTGCACTTTGAAAACTGTTTTCAAAAGTTTGCATTTTCAGGCCCCCAAAACGCCATTGATGTGTAAATGAACGGCCCAAACCATTTTTTTCAGTTGAAATCGGTGTCTTGTGTCTTGGCCACTTAGTGTGACCTGTCAAAATGATGGATGGCCCTCAGATTTTAAGGTCACTGCAAAAATAAAAAAAATCATTCAATGACGGAAAATATTTGGTTAACCTCTGCTCACATGATATTGACCAATAGCAAACCACAACCATCCAATCAATTCCCCATGGACAAAATCAAGTCCTGCCCTACATTTTTTCTTGTTCCAGAAGCCATTTTACACAGATATATGTCACAAAAGGGAAGAAGAGAGTGCTGCATCTTCTGTTTCATGCCGACTTCAATCTAGTTTTTGCAACAACAAAAAACTTTTGGTCAAAATAAATAATAAATCAAGGAAGACGATAAAAGTCATGCTAATATTACACCTCACTGGAAATGGAAGGTTAAGTCAAGCATTGTGGGATATGCATTGTGGGATACTGTATTGTACAATCCCAGTACAATACTGAACATGTTGGCAAATGTAGGTGTTCATCGTGGTATTTCATGCACACAAAATATTTGCATATTAAAAATGTTAAACTTGAAACGTTTCTTACTGTGTTGTCCTCTCTTTAAAGATCTTGTTCATGCAGAGGAAGTGGTTGGCCACAAGCTTCTGGATTTAGAGCGGCAGAAGAGCCAGATATTGCAGGAGATCGAGATGATGGAGCAGGAAGTGCAGCGGAGTCTGTCCAAAAGCCAAATCCTAGACTCAGAGCAGGAGTATCCTTCCCGAGACCTGAACCAGAACCTGCTCTCAGTAGAACCACTGAGAGACCATATTTATTTACATTACTGTAGATGTCAGGTGACCAAGATGCATTGTAAATTTGATACACAGAGATTTTCTAGTTGCTGAATGTTATACAGATAACATCTGTTTTCTTTTACCAAAGCATGAGTGTTGTTTCAGTTACATTTCGATCATGTTGTTTGTTTGGTTGTTCACTGTTGTTTTCCCCCTTAACTGGTGGGTCAGATTCTTACAGAAAGAGTTGGAAAAACTCAGAGATGCTGAGCAAGAAATTCAAACCCTGCAACAGGAAGTGGACGAAGACACAACTGAGGTCATTCCTTCAGCCATGTAAGTACTGGACTGGCTTTAGTTTACCTTATAAGAGTGGATCTCTTAAGATCTTGGTATAGTTGGGACAAAAAGGGTAATTGTGTAAGATGTGTGTTTATAATGACAAAGAACTAGATAATACAAGCTCTATTTGCTGAAATTGTCCAGTTTTCTACCCTTCAAAAGTTTGGGGTCAGTTAGATTTTTTTAAGTTCATCAAGGTTGCATTTATTTGACCAAAAATACAGTAAAAGCAGTAATATTCTGAAATATTATTACAAATTAAAAGAACTGTTTTCAGTTTTAAAATAATATTAATAATAATAATGTTTATTTAAAAATAATAATAATATTTCTGTGATGACAGCTGAATTTTACAGCATCATTACTCTAGTCTTCAATGTCTCATGATCTCTCAGAAATCTTTCTAATATGATGATTTACTCAAGAAAAAATATTTGTATTATTATAAATATTGAAAACGGTTGTGCTCCTTCAAGTCACCAGGGAATCAAAATTAAAAATTTCTGTTTTTTAATGAAATATTGCAGTATTTATTATAAATGATTTAATCACCATTATTTTTTTTAATTAATGTGCCCTCGTAATCTTTAATCAGAATAACTTCGCCTCCCTCTTGTAGCGACAGCTCTTCTCTTTTCTGATGATGTGTTTACTGGCGTGAGGGCAGGGCAACCTGTCACTCACATGAGATCGGCCAATAGCAAATCACAACCATCCAATCAATTCCCCGTGGACAAAATCAAGTCCTGCCCTACATTTTTTTCTTGTTCCAAAAGCCGTTTAGAAAAGATTAGGGCAACTTCCGTTTCATGCAGACTTTAATATTTTTGTGGAATTTTTTTTTTTTTTAGGATTTTTTTTGATGCATACAACCGCATTTATTTGAAATAGAAATCTTTTGTAACATTATAAATGTCTTCACTGTCACTTTTGATCAATGTAATGCATTCACCTTGCTGAAAAGAGTATTAATTAAAAAAATTTAAAAAAAAATCCTTATGATAGGTTCACATGGTCATGGAAAACCTGAAAATATCAGGGAATTTTAAATTTGTGATTTCAGAGTTCAGAAAAGTCTTAGACATTTTTACACAGTATACATTATTGAAATCATGTCCACTAAATTTTTCTTTTCCTGCTGTCCATTTGATTTAGATATGTTGCTCAGCTCTATTATAAAGTTACCAAGATAAAGCTGGAGGTGGACACAGAGCCGCACATACTGAGGGGAGGTAATCCTGACACATTTACTGTATATGCTGATGATCAACATAGTAGCTTTATGTTCTAGACTGTATGAAATCCGCTTTGTCTCTTGGCAGTTCACTACGGTGCGGATGTGGCAATCCCCATCAACATAGACACATCCACCCGTTCTCCCTGCGAAGTCAGCGATGACCTGTGGAACCTGGTCAATACTGAATGGTAGACCTGGTGCACATGAACAGTGTTTGCTAATTTACAGTTTTTTCTATGTGTGTGTTTGTATATATAAGTCTGTTAATAAATTGGCCTCAATTGCTATCTTTGCGTCACACACCACAAGATGTCACTATGCATTCAAAAATTACCCCCCACAGACTGAAAAAGTACACTTTTTACATGCCCAGAATAGCATTTTATGATTGTTTTTATTCATCCCTTGTTATAAGGATCTCCTGCTAATTCCATAGAGCAGAGATTCTGATCTTATGAAATTTAAAATCTTTTTTTGCAGACATTGCACAGCACTGGTGGAAACATTACACTGAAAAGTATTACAAAAAAAAAAAATTGACACTTTTTGACAGAATTGACAAAAAATAATTGATAAGGACATGCAGCATATTTAAAAACACAGGGGTAGATGGGTTGTATCTGGCATTAACATGACAGGGAGTGCTTTTTAGTGTCTCTTTGGGTGTGAATAGGAATTTTGTTTGTAATTTGTACTGCCTTTTTGTTTCAATCTTGGTGCTTAAAGGGTTAGTTCACCCAAAAATGAAAATTATGCCATTAATTACTCACCCTCATGTTGTTCCAGACCCGTAAGACCTTCGTTCATCTTCAGAACACAAATTAAGATATTTTTGATAAAATCCGATGGCTCAGTGAGGCCTGCATTGCCAGCAATTTAATTAACCCTTTCAGATTTCCAAAAAGGTACTAAAAACATATTTAAAACAGTTCATGTGACTACAGTGGTTCAACCTTAATATTTTAAAGCGACGAGAATACTTTTTGTGTGCCAAAAAACAAACAAAATAACTTTTCAACAATATCTATGGCCGATTTCAAAACACTGCTTTGAAGCGTTACAAATCTTTTGTTTTGAATCAGTGGTTCGGAGCGCCAAAGTCACGTGATTTCAGTAAACGAGGCTTCGTTTTTGCGATCTGAACCACTGATTCAATCAAAAATATCTTAATTTGTGTTCTGAAGATGAACGAAGGTCTTACGGGTGTGAAATGACATGAGGGTGAGTAATCAATGACAGAATTTTCATTTTTGGTGAACTAACCCTTTAATCCTTAAAAAGTGGTTTTAGTGTGCAGTTTTTGTACATGTAATAGTGTTGACGTGCCAACAAAAAAGATAATCACCGTTGAACCCTTAAAATGAACAACCCTTGAGCAGAAACTGTGGAGGAATATTAAATTTTTAAATTTTTTAAAGACTTTTGCACAGTACTGAATATATATATATATATATATATATATATATATATATATATATACATACATACATACACACATATATATGCAAAAGTCTTAGGCCACCATTAGATGCTGTTTTAGCAATGATAGAATGACCATATATAGTTATTTCTCAGTCTCTTTATTAGAACATAACCAGAAAATACAGTAAATTTGTATGCAGTATTAAAAAACAGAATTTACAAAGTATTTAGTGACCTCCCCTTACACTTGGGCAAAAGCAGGAACCTGGCTCTTTTAAACCTAAATGGAATGGAAAAGGACTGGAAGTTCAAGAAAACTTTCAAAATATGATGAAGTTTCTCAGAGTTTGAGAAAATGAGAAAAAGAAAGTCCAGGAGGTCACACTACATACTGATTTTTGCTTAAAGAAACAATTTTGTTCAGAATTATTAATAAGTCTGATTTAATAAGTCATTTTGTAAAGCTCCTGCCTCAAGTCAATTTAAATATTTTAATAGATTTTTTCAAATATATAATGTGTAAAGGACACATAACATCTATTCAGAGAAGGTTTTATCCAGAATGTTTTTATACAGTATCGCTGAGCTTTGTGCTAGTCATATTTTTTCCTCATCTTTTCTTTCTTTACTTTCACTACACTGCTTTCACTGTTTTTAATTTCACTACTTTGGGATATTTCTGTCAGTGCATATGGATGGGTATTCTTTCAAAAGTCTAGTCATCCTACTCTATTTGCGTGAGCATTTTAACCTTTATTTGTCTAACTTCATAAATGAGTCAGATTGTGCCCTTGAGGTGCAGAGACAAGCCTTTTCAGCTTCAGTAAACATCCGGACTGGCACGAGCTTAAGGCCTTTTTTCTGTAGGGGTTTTTTGCAAAGACAGAGCAGTGAGAAATTTTGTGTGTGGCTCATGCCTTGTGAAAAGACAAAACCACAGTAAAGTTTAGTTTATGCTTGGTTAACATGTGGTGTGGGTGTGATTGAGGAAGCTGGAAATCAGCTCGACTCACTATGAGAAAATTGTTTCATTTTCATTGCATTTGAGCGGCATTCTTGTTTTCACATACACCTACATATCTATATTTTGTCAGCCTCTATTTTTCATGGGAAACAATGTAATATGATGCAGCGTGAAATAAGTCACATTTGCTATGAATATGGGTTTCGTCACTAAACAAAAACGAAATAAATAGCAAACATTCAAGAAAACACTTGGCTTTTAATTAATGCACTTATAAAAGATTTTTAAGGCTCATAATTTAGGATCAAGAAAAAATACATTTAAACATACTAATGCATTGTTTTTCAGTACACAGAAATGCAATATTGCTTGAATGTCAGTGCTACACATAAATGACAGCATTTCATACAATAACACAAAACTTTGATATAATATTTACAAAACATTCAATATTTATATAGCTTGTTCCACATAATGTCAGCTGAAACCAGATTTACTATATAGGAAAATATAAACAAGTATAGCACACTTGAGCTTTAACACAAAAACAGTACTTTGTAGAAAAAAAAAAGGTTCATTGGGGTTCAGTATAAAACAATGGGGAACTTGACTTGATTTTAAAGAACCATTTAAACTGTTCTAAAATGATTGCATTAAACTTTCATGTTTAAAGGGTTATTTCACTTTTCCTACTAATAATGTATGTTTGAGCTGTTTAATTCATAAAATTTAATTGAAATTAAAAATTAATTTAATTACAAAAGTAATTAAAATGGTCCCATGATAAGAACCCCTAAGAGGTTCTAAATATGAAGCGCCTGACAGAACCCTTTAAGGTTCTATATAGAACCATTTCTTAAAAGAGTATATTTCCCAAAAATACCATTGTAACAGGAAACATCTTACAAATTAAAAATAGTCACTTGCCTTGTAGCTTGTATTTGTGTGCATATGTATAAAATTCCCGAGGACTAACATGCTTGTGTGTGGAGACATCAACCCGTCATTTTCTTCGCGTCTTTTCACCACAAAGTCTGCTATTTCAGCTGCTGTTTGGAGGTGAAAATGACTCGTTACACAAGCTCATTATGTCTGGAAATGCACGTACAAGACTTGTATAACATCACGAGTTCTTTTCAAAGCATTTTTGCGCAGTTCATTGCTTTTGCTCAGTTCAGCTGTATAACCGTTTGTTATTTGCTGTTTAAAATCCTATTTTTAAAAAAAGCCTGTAGCTCTTGCCTTGCAGATGATCCATTTTAAACACTGGTGTTCATCACAGTAAGAAAATTCCACTTGTCTGGTCTACCACGATCTCAGGCAGTCTCATGGTTTGCATGTGGAGGAAACCAAGTCCGAAACATGACATTTTTGAGTTCCATCTCTCTTAACTTCTCCTGCTTTCATTTCTGAGCACCTCAGACTTGTGTACTTAAAAACTGAACCAAGAGAAGTTGGACTGAGTCTGTTGGAACTTACTGCATTCTTCTTCCTCAGCTCTTTAATATCCTTGGGTAGATAGCTTTTATAGTGGATGGTGTGAAGTTCCCAGAGGAGACCGTCGTCTCCAGGCCCTCCAGTCTGTGTGACGGCACCTCTGCCTTACTGGTGCTACAGTCCAGGAAAGGCATGCCGAACTTCTTCACTTGTCCGTCTTTTGTTAGCAGACAGTAGCTGCAGACAAGTCTCAGAATGGCTTTCCGCATGTCTTTACTAGTTAGGGTGTAAATGATGGGGTTTAGAAGTGAGTTGATCATGGCAATGCCCAGAAAGTAGTCTGCCTTGAACAGCACCTCGCATCCTTGAGCAGGGCAGCAGAAGTCCAGCAGAAGGAGCACAAAGAGCGGCAGCCAACAGGCGATGAAGACCCCAAGAACGATGGTGACCGTCTTCAGCAGAGCTAGATACTTCTGGGACTTCTTCGCCAGACCTTTACGTGGAGGACCGCAGCCTAACCGCTGGGTGTTAGACTTCACTATGCGGAAGATGCGCACGTAGAGCACCACAATGGCCAGCAGCACCAGGGTAAACACAGTAATGCAGAAGAGGATGAAGCTCTTGGCGTAAAGAGGCAGGACGGTGGAGCATTCGTCCAGGTTTCCTATGCAATTCCAGCCCATGATGGGGAGAATGCCGAGGAGCACCGACAGGACCCAACTTGCACCGATCAAACCGAACATTCGGCCACGCTTGGCCCCTTGATACGGCTTCATCCGGACCATCGTGACATGCCGCTCGATAGCTATAGCGAGGAGACTGATGACAGACGCAGAAAGAGTGATAAACACACCGCCTTCTCTAAGAAACCACAGTACTGGAGTCATTGTGAGAGTGTTTGCCCCCGAAGTTATGATGTTCACCATGTAAGTGAAGCCTGCTAGCAAGTCAGAGAGCGTCAAGTTGCCCAGCAAGTAGTACATGGGCATGTGGAATTTTTTGTTCTTCCATATTGCCACCAGAACGATGGCATTTTCCACCACAATGAGAAGACAAATGATGAGAAACACAATGGCCTCAGGTTTCATTCCATCCCGGTATTTGTTCTCTTTCAGCTTTCCGGTGAAGTTGTAATGGGCCATGATGACGGCGTTGCTCTGATACTCCCGGAACATTCTGAGCAGGTAACCTGGAGATGGGGTCATCGGTGGCAGAGTTGGAGCAACAGCAGCACTAGCAGCGTATGAAGCTTCCATTCTTATTGCTGTCCTTAAAAACTTTCCTTAAGGATCTCTGTTAAGCGTGTAGTTATTGCCATATTCCACCAAAGCACATAAAACAACTTTCAGGAGGATTTAATATAATATATCCTTAAGGTGTTGCAGGCTCATTTGTGCTGAAATATTCACTTCTTTCCTTCTTGATGTTCAAATCACTGCTCTGCTATATCCTCCAAGGCCACCAGAGGGAACTGAAATAAAGCATTAGAAAATAATGTTAAATAATTATGGTAAACATAATTTAATAGTCAAACAAAACAGTCACAGATAAAACCATGCAGATAAACAGGATATTTAGCATTTATCATATTGTTTCAAATTTTTAATGATACTTTCATGGCCAATACTTTATTTTGGTGTAGACAGAACAATTTTTATCAAAATGAATAGACATTTTAATCTGAAATTATTAAAACTATAGAATAGGAAGAGAACAGAATTAATTGTAATAATAAAAAGTAATAAAGTAAATTGTGTGAGTATCACAGGAATGTGTGATCATGGGAGTATTAAAATTAGTAGACTGTAAAAATCAGTAACAGTACTGCAAAAAAACTAGCAGCTATAGCTGCCAAACTTTTACCATAAACTAATACAGTGACAATGTTGCAAGTATTGTCTGTATATATGCCTGTTGTATTGTTGCAAATACGGACTGTATATATATATATATATATCAGTAAATTGTTTAATGTTAATATAACCTACCAACCTAATTGTGCTATTAATTTTTTTTTTTTTTTGTAAAATGTTGCAAATATAAAAACATCATTTTAATATTTTACTGTAAAAAAAATATACATTTTGTAGCGTTAAATAGGTTGTACATTTCCTCCAAACGTTATTTCATACCTTTTTTAACTTCTAAAAACGATTTTCTCCATATTTTTTACAGTGCATGCACATGTTAATATTTTACAGTATATGGCAAGGAAACCTAGTTAACGAATTAACAGGTTTACAGTAGCATTTTTCCACCGTTAAAATTATTAACATTTTTACAGCGTAGTCGGACAATCAAACTTTTTCTACGTAATTATTTCGTTAAATGATCGCAATACTTTTCCGCGTATCGCGAAAATGACATCGTTTACGCATTCGTACACAGAAGCTTTACTCTATATTGTTATATGGGTAGTTTTATAAACTACGATATGGTCAGACTAAACTTCAAGCAACAGTTTCCCAGTTTGTGAATGCACGAAAAGTCCATGCAAAACCACGCAAGTTTACATACTCAGTTCTCCTAAACTGACTTTAATAGACGTGCTAACCTATATTCACAAGTAACCAACGTAAATTAACGTACCTTTTATGTTCGTAGCTGTGTCTGGAAATGACAAATCCTCCTCTGCTTCGCTATCTCTCCCCCGTGTCCTGCGCACAACTGACAACCGGGGCGGCCAGCAGCTGATGTGAGAGTTGATGCCTGGATCAAGACTTGTCTTGCAGTGGGCTGGTCTTGGCATTTTTCTCCTCTTCTGTCTGCTGTGGCTGCTGATGCAGCACTTATGGGTAATGAATTGCTCTGCTAACTTGGAGGTACGTTGATATTATATATGGGTCAATGGCGTGACGCTTTTTTTTTCTTTTCAGATTTATAAAAATACACAATTCAACAAACGTGGAAAAATATTTTTATTTTTGTGAATTAGAGACATGTATACATGTTTTTGTGGGGCTTAATAAACAAAAATGTTATGTGAAGAAATTAATGTGGAAAAACTTGATTCAAGACTACATATTTTTTATTTGGTGATTAGACCACTTGACATTTATTTACATGTTTTTGTACAGTACAAAAATGTAATTTCTTTTATTAAAAAAACATTTATTTTTTATCTGGGGCCAGCATCCTTGTTACTGACCCATAAGTTGTTGCTAATAGACAGTTAACATTAATAATTCTTGTTTTGGTTTAATTTAAAACCCTTGCTCTCTCTCTCTCTCTCTCTCTCTCTCTCTCTTTCTCTCTTTTAACCTGCATTAGCAACTGAAATTTGTTTCCATTCTTCATCATTTGAAAATACTCAGTCACAAGACTTGTAATGCAGGATGTTATGCAGCTATATTGTCCTCTACAGTATTCCCTTCCTTTATTCTGACGTGCAAACAGGCACACAAACAAGCTGTGTGACTAAATACATAAATAACCCTAGTCATTATAAGTAATTGATGCACAAGTATGTAAAACATGAGTGGTCTTGGAATTGCATTGGAATTACATAAGGCAGTGGAGAGTGTGAGTAAGTCAGAAGCCGGATCCTGCTTTCTTAAACAGGAAACTCTGTCATTGTACCTCGAAGGGAGAGGGATTTCCTTGAGAACCACCTATGAGGTCATACTGGGCCGTGCCGAACAAAGCACTCAAGAGGAACACTGTGTCCCCTCTGTGCAAACTATGGAATAGGATGGCCACTACTTGTAGTTTTCTGAACAGAATCACTTGTGTGCACTTGTGTGAAGTGTGCATTATGCAACCATGACTTTACAGAGATGATGAAAACATATGGAAGATGGATTCTTTGTTTTATGGCATATGAAATAGGAAAAAGTTGTACCAAGCATTGCATGCTTTCATTTTTCCTGGCAGAAGTTAAGCACATGGGAGAAGTCTGTCTTGTTCACCTGTTCACAGGGCAACAAGGGCACATATTTTCAGTGCTCTGCACATTCTGGTGCTTTCCAGTGGGTGGCCAGAGTGCCAGAAGTGAATGGAGAGTTGCTTTATCAGTCATTTTTGCTTCTTGCCCTCAGGGTCCGCTAATGGCGATATCAGAGGGGCTCCACCTCCTCACGAGAAGCTCCAGCCAGCAGACAGACTCATCACTCCTGCTGTGTCTGGATATCTTGGGCTCAGCATGTTACCTACATTTACACACAAAGGTCTGATAATCAAGCACTCTGCTCTGATACTCCCCACAGAGACTGTTGGCTCACCCTGATTCTTGGCTCCTGTTTCAGACACTTGAATGTCTGGAGCTCCTGTGATACAGATGTGAAGGTTCCCGAGAAGAAGTAGGTGCAATTCCAGTTGGAAGTTGATATGCGGGGGGGGGGGGGGTTCTTCTTATTTTTCTTTTTTTTTTTTTTTACATACAGTGGTCATTTCAGCAATTGCTTTTTCCCCTGTTGAGACTACCAAAACATTATGCATAACTATGGAAGCTTGTTTCCACCACTGAATAAAAAATAAAAAAGGTAATTGCGACTTTTTATCTCACAATTCTGACTTTTTTCTCACAATTGCGAGTTTACATCTCGCAATTCTGACTTTTTTCTCAGAATTGTGATATAAACTCGCAATTAAGTTATAAAGTCAGAATTGTGTGATATAAACTCTCAGTTGCAAGAAATGCAGTCAGAATTGCAAGATATAAACTCACAATTGCGAGTTTTAAAGTCAGAATTGCCAATTATAAAGTCAGAATTGTGAGATATAAACTCGCAATTGTGAGAAATAAAGTCAGAATTGCGATATAAACTCACAATTGCAAGTTTTAAAGTCCAAACTGCAAGATGTAAACTCGCAATTGCGAAAAATTGTAAGAATTGCGAGTTATAAACTCACAATTGCGAGTTTTAAAGCCAGAATTGCGAATTATAAAGTCCGAATTGTGAGATATAAACTCACAATTGTGCGTTTTAAAGTCAGAATTGCCAATTATAAAGTCAGAATTGCGAGATATAAACTCGCAATTGCGAGAAATAAAGTCAGAATTGCGATATAAACTCACAATTGTGAGTTTTAAAGTCTGAATTGCGAGACGTAAACTCGCAATTGCGAGAAATAGTCAGAATCACGAGAAAATAGTCAGAATTGCGAGATATAAACTCACAATTGCGAGTTTTAAAGTCAGAATTGCCAATTATAAAGTCCGAATTGCGAGATATAAACTCACAATTGTGAGAAATAAAGTAAGAATTGCAAGATATAAACTCACAATTGCGAGTTTTAAAGTCCAATTTGCGAGACGTAAACTTGCAATTGCGAGAAATAGTCAGAATTGCGAGTTTTAAAGTCAGGATTGCCAATTATAAAGTCCGTTTATAACTCGCAATTCTGACTTTATTTCTCGCAATTGTGAGTTTATATTTCACAATTCTGACATTATAACTCACAATTGCAAGTCTATATCTCGCAATTCTGAGAAAAGAAGTCAGCAAAAAAAAGTCGTATTTATCTTTTTTTTTTTTTTTTATTCAGTGGCAGAAACAAGTTTCCATAAATAACTCCAAAAACATTTGTTTCAAGTAAAAAATTAAAACCATATTTATTTTTTTAGGTTTTTGTTTTTATTAAAACAACGTGAAAACAATCCCTCTTTCCTCTAATCATTTTTTTTAAAAATATAATTAAATTAAAATTTAACAAAATTTAAAAAACTCCCTCATGAACACTCTGTTAGGTTCAACTGGTGAAACTGCAATGCTACAGTTGAACTACATGTATAATCTTGTTTGTTTGTTATGTTTTCTTTTGTCTTTATTCATCACTCATGCATTGTCATTGACTTCAATGGACCATTCAGTTCTTTAGTGTTGTGATGACTCTCTTATTCAATTGACTGAAATTTCATCAGTTAAGTGTTCAAATCATCAGTTAAGTGTTAAAAAGCTTGAAATCACAAGTTTTAACCCAAATGATCCAAATTAACTATCGAGCACTTACAGAGATCACAAAGCTTTTGCCAAATCAATCAATTTTAACTTCATTCTCTCTGGCAAAATCGCATTAGCTGAATACACAAACTTTAAACAGCTCAGCCTTCTTTTTCAATTCATTTTATTGTTGTTATTTGTGGTTGAGAGTGATGGAAAGAAACTCCCTTAATTAAATTCTGCTATGGTGGTGTGGGGAAAAAAACAGTAAATTTCAGTAATTAAACTCAGTGTTGTCGCACAAAGAGACTCATTGGCCACTGAAATTATTGAACTTGTGTCAAACCAACAAGCTTTTAGATGACCATTAAATCAATTAATTCAAGCTGTGTAGCCCTTATTTGACCCATCCTGGATGTTTTTCCAACTTTAGCATTGTGATGCATTTTATGAATTTGATACTCCCTATACCAATTCAGAAGACTGTGATCTCATCTGTGTGTAATCAATGCTTATCATAGAGTCAATAAAAATAGGTGAATTGTTTTCTTTAGGTTTCCTGGTCGAGAGAGTTCAGTTCAGAATAGACGTTATATTCGTGTCTTCTTGACCTCGGCTTGCTGGAAAGGCTGGACCTATGAGGTCATGAGACTTCCTGTGTCCTATGAGGGGGTGGGTTTGACCCTGCCCAACTGTCTAAAGCCTTAGATACCAGAAATAACGACAGACCTGATCTATTATGTTCTTGCAAGTAAGCATAACTTGTACTTTTAAAGCAATACATATCTGGATGAAACATTTGAATGCCTAGATGAAGTTCCAAATGGAATGGAAGAGATCAAAATAAATCAAGATAAGATTGTATTATTTTTCTTTGTTTAAAAATTAGTTTCAGTGGTGTTTTGGAAGAACAGCGATTAACATTGACACGCTATTATTTAAAAGAAAATCTTGGATTGGTTTCTCTTCCATTGCTTGTTGTCTTTCGCTCTTTGGGGACTCATTTTGAGGCCACGTTGTCTGTCTCCAAAGCGACTCAAGTATTTTGTATTCGGTAAACAGAATGCTGGTTAAACACAGCGAGCCTATCACAGCCACAACAAACTTTGAATGATGGGTCCTTTGTTATTCGAATTTGCCCCCTATCGTGACACTCAGCCGTCGTCTGGTAGTGGTGGGATTCTGTTTGACAGACAATGCACAAAAACAAACCCTGTATGGGAATATATTGATTTTGTCATTTTTAGTGTTTGCAGCTTTCTGGAGTATAGCTTGAATTGCCTTGCTTTAATAAGCAAACTTTCTTAAGAAGTCTGCGTTCGAGAGAAAGAGAGCTTGTATTGACAAGTCTCAAGCTGTAAACTCTAGATTACACTTGAATGCATCCCAATGTGCAGCTTTCATTGCCAAATCGGAATTTCCATTTATGCAAAACAGAGGAAGACAGAATAGAGCATTTTGCGGCAATGGATGTTGTTGTGGTCAGCAGGGATTTCTGCTACAAATAAACACAGGAAGAAACGGCCATTTGGGACCATGTTGATTATACTGAAAGCTAACATGCATACTATAGACTTTATATGGAGCTACAAACCTCGTCATTTCCTGCATGAACTTCTTGACCATCTCTTCTCGCTCGAGATTTGAATTGGAACAACTTAAACCTCCTGTTTCCTCTTTCATTCTTTTATTAAAGTTTTAAACATACAGTCAGATACAGTCTTAGACCCAACAGAGATAGGGGAAAAATCCTGTCATCATTTGCTCATTCCAGTGTTGTCGGTATTCACTGTTACTCTCTGAAGTGCACTATGTATGCATAACAAAAATAGAGAGTTTGATGGCCCCAATTACCTTTAATTATATGGAAAAGAGTGTGAGTAAATGATGACAGAATTTTTATTTTTGGGTGAACTATTCCTTCAATACCTTCCCCCATTCTTTCTCTTTCTCCTCTTTTCTGCTTTGTTCTCTATCTGACGCATTCTCTGATAAGCCCTGGAAGTCGCTAGAGATAATGCGTCATTCCTTTCCCGTACATATACAACTGCCGCCCTCTCCATTGACAAAATAGTTTCACATTCTCCATTTCTCCACCACATTATCATTTTGGATTTACATACTTGTTGACTTCAACTACGACACTAAGGCAGTGGTTTATGACACTGTGCAGTCCAGCAACCCCACAGCTCCTCACATACATCTGGGGGCTGAGGCTGTTTTTTGTATTTAGTCATTAGTCTGGGATTCAGTCCTATGAACAAAAGATGGAGGGAAATTTCACTTTTCCCACATTCAAAGCGGGGGATTACAGAAGTGGGATGGTAGTGACTCATGTGAAAGCTCTCTTTAAGAAGTCTATAAACCCCTCTGAAAAGTCATGCCTGCCCTTGAAGTTGCATTTTATGAATTTGTGGTGGTTTTTTAGCTGTATTAAGTATACATTAGTTTCAGGTTGATGATGTCACCGTACTGTATTTGTGTCAAATAACAGCATTCTGTTTTTTATGAATATTTTGGTCTGTTTGGAAAAAAAGTAACATTTTTGTCTGGGTTATGGTTCAAATAGGCCTATGTTACCCACACAAACTTTTTCTTACAGTCGATTAATCTTGACATTTAAAACAAAATTCTGTTGTAATTGAATTTGCAACTTTAATTATATGTTGTTGTATGAAAAAACAGTCAGAGGTGTTGGGGGAGGGGGGGGGGGCAACTTTTAAAGGAACACTCCACTTTTTTTGAAAATAGGCTCATTTTCCAACTCCCCTAGAGTTAAACAGTTGAGTTTTACCGTTTTCGAATCCATTCAGCCGATCTCCGGGTCTGGCGGTACCACTTTTAGCATAGCTTAGCATAGTTCATTGAATCTGATTAGACCGTTAGCATCTCGCTCAAAAATGACCAAAGAGTTTCAATATTTTTCCTATTTAAAACTTGACTCTTCTGTAGTTAAATCGTGTACTAAGACCAACGGAAAATGAAAAGTTGCGATTTTCTAGGCCGATATGCTAGGAACTATACTTTCATTCCGGCTTAATAATCAAGGAAGTTTGCTGCCATACCATGGGTGCAGCAGGCGCAATGATATTACGCAGCGCCTGTGACCCCCTGCTTGCACAGGGAGCATGCCTTGCAACCATGGAGACATTTGTGAGAGACGCTGCGTAATATCATTGCGCCTGCTGCACCCATGGTACGGCAGCAAAGTTCCTTGAATGAGAGTATAGTTCCTAGCCATATCGGCCTAGAAAATCGCAACTTTTCATTTTCCATCGGTCTTAGTACACGATGTAACTACAGAAGAGTCAAGTTTTAAATAGGAAAAATATCGAAACTCTTTGGTCATTTTTGAGCGAGATGCTAACGGTCTAATCAGATTCAATGAACTATGCTAAGCTATGCTAAAAGTGGTACCGCCAGACCCGGAGATCGGCTGAATGGATTCGAAAACAGTAAAACTCAACTGTTTAACTCTAGGGGAGTTGGAAAATGAGCCTATTTTCAAAAAAAGTGGAGTGTTCCTTTAACCCGTGGGGAAAAAAATCAACCAGCGGCAACAATTTAAAAGTGGCAAAATTATAGAAGCCCAACTAAACTATTATAGAAGCAACACTGGTTGCGGGTTAATTTTGAATAACTGAAAAATGACTCACGGTTCAATCAGGGAGTCAGTTTTGAAAGGTAACGGCCTTGAACGATTCACTGAGTGAGTCTGATTCAAAAAGCTAAATCGCAAAAGAGTTCAAGGACATTTTGTGAATCTTTTTGACTGACTAATTAAAAAGAACCAGTACATTAGAGTTATTTGTTTGCAAATCAGACATCACAGACTCCTCTGTGTTCGTTGTCACGTACAGGAAACTCTGGCACATGCTCTAGAGAGATGACATCTGACAAAAGCACATGAAGCCTTACTTAAAGGTTTAGTTCACCCAAAAATGAAAATTCTGTCATTAATTACTCACCCTCATGTCGTCCACACCCGTAAGACCTTCGTTCATCTTCAGAACACAAATTAAGATATTTCTGATGAAATCCGATGGCTCAGTGAGGCCTCCATTGACAGCAAGATAATTAACACTTTCAATGCCCAGAAATCTACTAAAGATATATTTAAAACAGTTCATGTGACTACAGTGGTTCAACCTTAATGTTATGAAGTGACGAGAATACTTTTTGTGTGCCAAAAAAACAAAATAATGACTTTATTCAACAATATCTAGTGATGGGCGATTTCAAAACATTGCTTCATGAAGCTTCAAAGCTTTACGAATCTTTTGTTTCGAATCAGTTGTTCGGAGCGTGTATCAAACTGCCAAAGTCACGTGATTTCAGTAAACGAGGCTTCGTTACGTCATAAGTGTTTCGAAACATTTTGAAATTTCAATGGTTCACGTGACTTTGGCAGTTTGATACACGCTCCGAACAACTGATTCGAAACAAAAGATTCGTAAAGCTTCGAAGCTTCATGAAGCAGTGTTTTGAAATCGCCCATCACTAGATATTGTTGAATAAAGTCATTATTTTGGGGGTTTTTTGGCGCACAAAAAGTATTCTCGCCGCTTCATAACATTAAGGTTGAACCACTGTAGTCACGTGAACTGTTTTAAAAATATGTCTTTAGTTCCTTTCTGGGTATTTGAAAGTGTTAATTATCTTGCTGTCAATAGAGGCCTCACTGAGCCATTGGATTTTATCAAAAATATCTTAATTTGTGTTCTGAAGATGAACGAAGGCCTTACAGGTGTGGAATGACATGAGGGTGAGTAATTAATGACAGAATTTTCATTTTTAGCTGAACTAACCCTTTAAGCTTATACGTCCGCGTACAGTGTATGTGATGCAAATTTCGTCACCAGAATAGTACGCATGTACTGTACATGCACCGGCCGATTTTTGTAACCGTCGCACATACGCATTGAATTTGTTTTGCGCTAATCAGTTGTTCCACAAGGTGGCAACACTGGCCCGGGCCGCTGTTTCACAGTAGAAAACTAAACTAAAGAGATGGAACAACAACAACAAAATACCGAAGACCGCATCAACAACAGAATTGACAAACGCTTGTGTGAGGGGTTTATGAGATAACCGCCACTTTAGTTTAAAAAATATAAAACATTTTTCCGGTCATAACTTCTGAGAAAAATAGCGCAGACATTGGACAAAGAAGAAACTTTCTAGAGTGCATGTGTCCACCTCCTGCACTTGCTCACGCTATCAAATGAAATATAGGCTATTTTGAAAAGCTACGCTTTTGACTGTATGCATACGCTAACGTGCCCGTAAAAAAGTATTTTGGGCTTTAACGGCGCAGGTTTATCAACTAGATTTTACTTTTTTTTTTGTCACCTTTGCGACCATTGGTCATGGTCTATGGTCCTGCTAATCTCTAAATTTCTCTTCATGGGGTGTGATATGTTGCTTACGGAATAAGAGAAGACACGAACTATGGGAAAAATCCAGTGCGCATTGTTTTTTTAAGATACTAATGCCATCCAGACCCCACAGAAGTGCTTGAAAGTTCACATGTTCACACATGGTCCTTCTCGTTTTTTTGAGTAATTTCCTCATAATCAGATCCAGACGCCAAATGATTTGGCACTTGAGGCTGTTTCAGCTCCAATGACCAAAAACATTTCTAAATAATAGTTGTGCTTAAATCGAGAAGACATCTAGGGGGGTCTGGTGTAGTAAAAAGATCAGATATAAACACATTCTTGAGAGGAATGGTGTATACACATTGTAATCTAGAGTTTATTTGCTCAGAGGAACGAGAAATGAATCATAACAAAGATCCAAAGTGACGTAGAAAACGTTCGCAGCTTTAAGCCCTGTGAATATAAATTCACACAACATTAGGGGCCATAGATGGAGCTGAAATACAATGTTTAGACTATTCTCATCCAAATATCCTGTTTTGTTTTAAAAAGATGGCAGTTAAAAGATGAAAACCTCTTCAAAGTGGTTATAAAGATTCTTGAGTGGAGCAGAAATGAGGTGGTTGGTAAGTTGTGGTTGGTCCAGAACACTCAGTGCTGGTAATTCTAGGATGACTGCATGAATTAGTCAATATAAAGAACTATAAACATCCATTATTTGACTCAGTTACATCACTAGAAACTAACAATGTCCACAGGCTATAGGAATGCTAAATGGTTAAAGAATGGACTAGTGCTCCAGTCAAGGATGGTATTACAAGATGAGTTTTAAGTTATTACACAAGAGAGTTTCCTTATTTGCTCTGAACCTCTTCAAAGCATTTAAGGACGGTTTATAGGGTTTCATGAAAGAAACTGTGGCTTGATATTCCTAAACATTAACGCAGATTGAAACACTTTTTTCCAACGCATTCCGCATCTGATGGATCGTAAAATATAACATTTTTGAGTTAAGCCTTACAAATATTTTCAAAACTAAGCAGTCAAAGGCCTAAATAATGCGAAAGTAGTACAGTCTCTTCTTTAATAACAATTGCCATTCCAAATGAAAGTTTGGAAGATCCGTGTTCATGTATTCCCACCTTAAACAGCTGCTTACCTCACCCTCCATTACCCAATTCCACCTTTAATATTGGGTGGAACACTGGATTTATACATAGCTTGTGTCCCGCTGATCTGTACGACAAGCCTTTACCCTTTCAAAGATTATATGAACACATGAACTCTGTGTAAGAAATCTCATGCGGACTATGGACCTCTATCCGGTCACAACGGGACTGCAGCAACACGAAGTGAATTACTCTTCCTTTGGTGGCATTGTTGTTATTGGCTGACTCAAGTGTGCCTCTGGAAATCATTAAAGCTTGTTGTCTGAGGGAACTGTTCATTAACAAAGAAAAAAATAGCTTGGCTGGTTTACTATTTGGCGAGGATAATGTGGGGAATTTTTGTAAAATACTCAAAAGGTGTACTCTTTCTGAACTCCTTTTCGGGAGTTCTTTGGCTTTAAAACTGGAATATTGCCCTACACTAGAGAGAGATCCAGCTTGGCTGTCTAAATCTCAAAAAAAGTTGTTTTTATATGTTAAAAAGTGATACACAGGCCACTCACGATGCACACTTTTTAAGACAAGCCCAAGGATTAATCTGTGCTAAATCCAGAGATTATGCTGGTTGCAGTGATCTATTGTGGTGACATTGCGTAACTTAAAAATCACACAGTGTTTATCCTTTGATCGTCATAGGAAGGAAACGTTAGAATGTGGTCTCCCAGCTAACAAAAATATCCTGTTATTATAAAATAATATTCTATTTATAAAATATTCTACTTTATCATTTTGCAAACGTTATGGAAATGTTACTTTTGAATGTTCTCTGAACATTAACTTTAGCTAGCGACCAGATAACTAGCCTAGCTAAAGACCAGATAGCTTTGAACAACCGTTCTGTTAACTTTACTGGAAGATCGCTTGTTCATAACTTTGAGAGAACCTTGCCAGAACGTTAGCTAAAGTTCTGAGAACGTACCCTGTCAGCTAAGCTTTAGCCGGTGTGTATTTGAAACCACAGTGATATGCTAGTAGCTTAGCATACATTGCCAAATGCGAAATAATATATAACCCGAAAAATACTGACCAAATTTAATTACACCCTAAATTAACATGCTTGATTCATAACATATACTTTACTTACAGTTTCATTGTCACCAGTAAAGACAAAAGGAATATATAAAGATATTATTTCATCATTCATTAGGAGCAGATGTGCTTTTCTGTGACTGCTGTCAGAGTGTTTACATTCGTACAGAGGCGAATTAGGAAATATACTCAGCTGGCAGACAGGACTGGAATGCTGAAGTCTTTCACATAATGTCTTTGTCAAACATGCTTTAAGATGGAATATAAACAAATTCCATAAGCTGAGAGGCTAACATTTTCTTTGAATAAATTCCGTACCCCACAAATTATCACTGATTCTATGAAAGAAGTAAGCAACAGAACCAGTTGGACATGGTATACAGTAGAATAACAGACTGGGGCTAGAAAATGATATCTCTTTTATCTCTTTTATATCTCATTTTAAGTTTTTGAGTCAAAAGTCCAATTACACAAATGTGTGTTTTTTTAGAAGTCGTTTGATATGTATTGGCAAGATGTCACGCATTCCTAAATTAAAGTGTTGATACATTTTTTTATATTTTATGCTATTACATTTATAGTTTTATGCTTGATTTACTTTTTTAATTGTGCTGGATAAAAAAAACAAACAAAAAAAACATTAAAAAGCCAATAAAACACTACTAAATTTCCTGGACTGTAGTTGCGAAAACATTCAGTTGCTTTTTATGCCTAGGTTTGAAGGTATGCCTATACAGAAATTTAGTTTAAACATACAGTATAGTTCCCATCAAAATGTCTCTGAAAGTTGTCTTGGCATTAGACTTCCTCTGGCCACATGCCATGTTTATAATTTCTTTCTAACTTTTTTTTTTCTTGCATTGTCCAGTGGTTTTTAAGCTGATCTGGACTGTGTTAAGTTAATTGACCAGCTGGCCTTTGCTTACATACACATGTGAATAGTGATGATGGGGGCCCTTATACCAAAATGTGAACCCAAGACTTTGGTCTTTCTTTCTCATCTTCCTCCAGACTTATTCTGGGACTCTAAATAGATGACCTATTTTTTCTTATGAGCCACATCACTCAAACCCTCTCTATCTCCATATCAGTGGTTCTCAACTGGTGGGTCACAGGTCTTTTCTCAAGGGGTTGCAGACAGCACAGTAAAAACAATAAAAAAAAAATTTAACAGTATAAGCATGCATAGTTAGTACAATAAAATAAACAGGCTTTAAAATGGAGGAGAAAATACAATAATAATAATAATAATAATAATATTCCATAACTTTTGTTGTTGATGTCAAATGTCACGCATCCAGCCACACACTACAGTATGTTAATGCAAACTGATCTGTCAAACACAAGTAGGTCATCTGACAATCTTCAAAATCATAATACATTTTAATGTTTGACCAAAGACATTTTTCTTTACTGTTGTACGATAAACAAATTTTTATGTTTTGGGTTGCCACTTGATGTCCATTGTAATAGTCCTGAAGCAAAACCAGTTGAGAATCACTGATCATCCTTATCCTCAATTTGCTCCTCACAGTTATAATCACTATGACAAAGATAAACCTTCAATGAGCAATAATAGTAATGGACTCACTGACACTAGTAGTACTAGTCCAATCTGTGCAATACAGTATATGCCTCGCTGTAGTATGTAAGCAAATGTAATTTTTCTATATTATACCCAAGTCTTTTCCCAGCATCTCTGCTTTGTCCTTGGGGATTTAAATGGCAGTCAGACATGTTTAAAGTGAGCAGACAGAAGTGGCCCTGTAGGATTTCCTGAGGAAACAGAGAGAAATAGGGTCACTGAGTTTGTTGTTTTCAATTTTTTTTTTTTTTTTTTTTTTTGTGGCATCTGTTGACCGAATCTGTCAATTGCCTAAAAAACACACTTGACCTGAAACTGATCTCTCACCTTATGGTGTCTTTTCTCACTTTTTTTTTTCTCAGATGGAAGTTTGGCTGTTTTTCCCACTTTTTTCTCAAATGGAAGTTTGGCTGTGAAGGTTGGCCATTTTTCAGATGGCGCCTCATTATAAAAATCAGAAACAATAAGATCTTTCTTCTCTCAGCTCAGGTGTTATAAAGCGAACATCTTCCATCAGGTTAGTTGCCAATGGACATGCCAACTAATAGTCTGTATACAAATAGTTGTGGCAGTGACCAATGAGCTCCAGGTGGAAACACAATTCACAGGTGTAACAGGTGAACTTAGATGTGAAATCTATCACATATGTGAAAGTTAGCTGCTATGAGCATGTAACTCCTTCCCACCTCCAGTTCACGCTGAGGAACTGACAAACCATATTGTCCATGATCCAACACATATGGTGTCATCTGACCATCCAGTTCATCCTCATTTCGTTAAAGATACATTTTGCAAAAGCTACACCAATTTTTGCCCATGGTGATTGTTTAGATTTGCACTTTGCTCCTGTTCATAAAAAGCAACCATTTATAATGAGGCGCCTTATGCTTATAGGCTGCTAAAAGATCAAGGTTTTTTGTTTTTTTTTGTGATGATGACCAAACTACTACATTATTCTGCTTATATACTGCTACTTTCCAAATAAATTAATAAATGGACATGATTTGATTTTACATTATTTTATTTTGTTAGAACAAGACCACATATTGATTCAAGAGACATGAAACAAGCACAGCTATATATGAAATCAATGAAAACATTAAATGTAAAAATATCAACCAGTGATTGACCTGTCAGATTTTAGTATTAAAAAGAATGAAAAGATTTGAATAGACAGCATTAGTAGCTATATAGCAGTTATCACCAAGAGTGTGGCCAAAGCAAGTTTTTTCTTTACCCTTTAGATTTTCTGAGAAATAATGACAGAAATAAATGCACTGTTGTTTAACAGCTTCTGCAGGTGTCACAGTGGCTTAGCTAGATTGTAAATAGGTTTGTGTTCCACTAAATGCGACCTGTTACTGAGCACAGTTCTCACATTTGTGTTTGCAGCATTATGCTTCTGCTAGTCACTTGAACTGTGCATCTTGAAACTGTGGTTTTCAGGGTGGAGTATCTGTGACTTTCAGCACCCTTTCTGTGGCTAACTATTTTAGATGGTAGTAAAGTTACTATTCTCAGGAACTTTGATAATGTTATCTGTAGCAACACTGGCCCTTCTGGATATGAAAAGCATAAGCATTGTTTTGTGTTTTAATATAACATGAAATACTACCACTAAGATGTAGAAAACTACTCCTTAATACTGGACAGTATTAAAAATGTGCCAATCTGCATTTGGGAAACAGGGGGTCAGATGATATCATTGTCTGAGCTGATAGCGCTAACAGTGAGGATCTCCATACACCGCTGTTATCAAGTCTGTAATCAAGAACATCCTGTTATTTCTCAGATTTGTTGTATTTCCTTTTTTGTCTTTTGCTGATTATGTTTTGACCTCTTGTTTAGGCTCCTGCGCACACAAGGCTATTTCCTCAAGACTTATTCAATGTCCCATAGTTCCAGGGAATTTCTACTAAAAGTAGTCAGTTTTGCTTGGATATTGAATAATTGTGATGTTTGCTAAGACCAAAAGATTTTAGGCATAGCAAACATGCTAGAAATCATGTAGTACACCGTAGCAATGCCTTAGCAACCACCCAAAACACTTTATCAACTGCATAGCAGCATGCTAGAAATCACTTAAACATCTTATCATCTACATAATAACACCCTAGCAACCACCCAAAACGGTATATAAATTGCAAAGTAATACGCTAGAAATCACTTGGAACACAGTAGCTACCTCATAGCAACGTCCTAGAAACTGCCCAAAACACTACATAGCAACATGCTAGAAATCACTCATAACATCTTAGCAAAACCCTGGCAACTGCCCAAAACACATCAACGTGCTTGAAATCACTCTAAACACCTTAGTAACTGCATAGCAGTCCTCTAGCAACCACAAAAAAGCTTTTAGGTGGTTGCTAGGGTGTTGCTAGAAATCACTCATAACATACTTGCATGTTGCTTTGCAGTCAACATAGTGTTTAGGTTAAAACATAGCAACCACAGAAAGTTTTAGATGGTTGCTAGGGCATTGTTATGCAGTTGCTAAGGTGTTATCAGTGATTTCTAGCATGTTGCTATGCAGTTGATGTTGTGTTTTAGGCTAAACACTATATCGACTGCATAGAAACATGCTAGAAAGCACTCAGAACACCTTAGTAGCTGCATAGCAACACCCTAACAACTACCCAAAACATTATCTACTGCATAGCAACATGCTAGAAATCATTTAGAACACCTTAGCAGCTGCATAGCAACACCCTAACAACCACCCAAAACATCATCAACTGCATAGCAACATGCTAGAAATCACTTAGAACAACTTAGCAGCTCCATAGCAACACCCTAACAACTACCCAAAACACTATATCAACTGCACAGCAACATTCTAGAAATCACTTAGAACACCTTAGCAGCTCCATAGCAACACCCTAACAACCACCAAAAACACTATATCAACTGCATAGCAACACGCTCACTTAGAACACCTTAGCAGCATAGCAACACCCTAACAACCACCCAAAACACTATATCAACTTCACAGCAACACGCTAAAAATCATTGAGATAGCCCCATAGCAATGCCCTAGCAACCACCCAAAAGCCTATTAACTGAAAAGACACTCTAGAAAACTCAAAATACCTTAGCAACTGTGTAGCAATGCCTTAGCAACCACTCGTAACACTTTAGCATCATGGCTTTTGCACAGGCAAGCAACACACACATTTTCTTCAGTTCATATAAAAAATGTTTTTTTGAATGCACTGCTCTAAGAACATTCATGTTCCTCACATTTTGGCATCATTCACGGTGTTTTTCCAAAAATTTGAAACATGGCACTCGATTTCATTCAAATGAGCATAACCAAAGACCAACCTTTTCTCACAGTACTGAAATAAAATCTCAAGAGAAAAGGATTTGCATATCGTTGAAATCAGCTTTGGAAACAGTCATGCATGTAAGCCCACATTCAGCGTAGGCAATATGAGTATAATGGAATAGATCTGCATTCTATGTGTAATCTTTTACAGCCGCCTTTGTGACATTGTTTGAAGTGCTGGTAAATGTGCACACTCTTTAATGTGTCTACACATGGAGATATTTATAAACACAGAATGCATTGTGAACTGCAGATGTGTTAGAGAAAGGCGTCGGTGCTATACATACTAAACACTAAACGTTGAAATTACAGTGAGAACCACATCGGTTCATTTCCTCTCAGCGTTATTCTGGCATTAACCTCTACGTAGCCAGTAATTTAGTAGACCCCGGGATCCACCAGAGATTCATCTCTGTCTTTAATGGGGCAATTTCCCAAACCTCTCCACCCTTCCCATCCCTCTCACCCCTCTTTTGTTCTCCCTTTTCTCGGCCTCTTGCGCTCTCCTCCTTTTTCTTGGCCTTGCGTCTGTTCTGTTGGTTTTGGGGGTTGGAGAATGAGGCCTGTCATTACATGATGTCGAAACCAATCCCTGCTGTGTCCTTTATATTTGAGATGACTCTGAAACATATGGAAGTCTGGATGAACAACAGGAAGCTCTTTTGAAAATATGTATAGAAATATTGCTTTGATGTCTGTGTCGCTTTTTTTTCGCAGGAAACTTTTACTTACCAATAAGACTTATTCCATTACACACACACACACACCCAAAAAAAAGACGCTCCACATCACATACATTCCTGTACTTGCTTTGTTTATTTCCAGAACCACAATCTGAAGGAGATCTTGAATGGCTCAACAAGAGAGACTGTTTCTACTGTGCCATTTCTTTTTTAATTTACAAATTCTGTATATATCCTCATGTTTTACTACAGATTTTCACTAACACACAGCTTTTTTTTGTTGTTGTTTTGTAAAATAAGTATGAACTTTAAAGGGTTAGTTCACCCAAAAAGGAAAATTATCCAATAAAAAATCCTCAAGCCATACACTGTAAAAAAAAAAGAATCGTTTGTTTAACTTAAAAAAGTAAGTTACCAGGTTGCTTTAAAATTTTGAGTTCATTGAAATTAAAAAATTGAGTTAATACAATGAAGGCGATTGGTTTAATCAACAGAAACTCAAAATATTATGTTACCTGAACCACATTAATAATCTAAGTTGATTTGACAAAAGAAAAAATGTTGTGATAACAAATCATGAAAATAATTGTTTACAGTGTAGGTGTATATGACTTCTTTCAGTCAAACACAATCAGAGTTATATTAAAATATATCCTGGCTCTTCCAAGCTTTATAATGGGAGTGAATAGTAACTGAGATTTTGAAGCCCAAAAGCGCATCCATCCATCATAAAAGTAATCCGTATACGGCTTCAGGGGGTTAATAAAGGCCTTCTGAAGCGAAGCAATGCATTTTTGTTAGAAAAATATCCATATTTATAACTTTATAGATTATAATCACTAGCTTCCGGTAACGTCCGTCCACGCGTTCATGAGAGAGTTGAGTTCCGGCTTATGACGTAGGATGTAGGAGTAACGTAAGCTTAGTTGAGAGTAGATGCCTCTCGCAGTTCAAACAAATAGGGCTGGGCAACAAACTCAAGAGCCTCCAACATTTCTCTTTAAAAATCCTCGTTTTAGACTTCTAATTTGTGACTGGTGTTTTGTTTTGCTCTATCCTCTGTGCTTCCATGTTCATCAATATGCCATGCGTGGAGTCAAAGTTTACTCTTCCGCCAGAATCCACTCATGTATTTAAGCCAGTGATTCTTATAAAGTTATAAATATGGATATTTTTCTTACAAAAACGCATCGCTTTGCTTCAGAAGGCCTTTATTAACCCCCTGGAGCCGTATGGATTACATGCCCAAATATTTATATAAAAAAATGTCCATAAATGACATGAAATTTTGGTCTGTTCATTTGCTTTTATAGCTTCAGAAGAGATACAATACTATATTTGTTTTTGTTTTTTAACCTTGACAGCAAATATCCCCTTTCGCTTTCATTTTAAAGTCTCACTTTAAAGCGTTGTGAATTTTACTGTGAACTTCCTCATCGTTTTGTTAAGTCGAAATAACATTGTAAATATTGAATACCCCTGAACTACTCTTCAGCAAGTACTTTCAAAGGCCTTTGCTTGTTTCCACAGATCCTGAGATACTCTTATCTAAATTGCTCCTTATCCTCAATTGACAAAGCAAGAATCCAGAATGCATTGTGCTGAGGAAAAGATGAGTTTGCAGACTGATAAAATTCTTGTTTTTGGATATGAGCTGTGAAGGGGGGTGGCTTCTGGAATCCACTGCCGCTTCAATATATATATATATATATATATATATATATACTGTATCTTTTGAGTGATTTATAATCAAGTTATTAATCCACATTTATCCTTTTAATTATTTGAATGACTTCTTCAACGTATGTTAAAGCATTTATTTTACTTTTCATCTTCAAACACTAGAGTGTCTGTACCTCTTACTCTGAGTGTTGAGAACATGTTATCAGTATGTTTTGGGGAAATGTCCTGCTCAACCAACTTCAACCTTGAAGTAGCTGTGTATCTGTGTGTTAATATCCTTTGTTACAGATCAGTATTGGTGAAATTAACAACCGACAGCTTGCACCCTGGATGATGCTTTTTCATCATCAACAAATTGGCGCATAAAAAAGCAGTTCTATGACCTCGGAGGTCACTCCGTGCCTAAACCAGGGTTTTGTTGTCATCTGTATAATCTATGGAGGCATGCTTATTTCTATCACTCCATGTGTGGACAATTTCTAACTTTATCTGTTTCTTAACCAATCAGAATCATTTAACCTGAGGTAATGACGTAGTTAGTGGACTCTGTTAGAGTATATTGTTGTGGAAATGTGAATGTATGCACAGCGGCCTACGAACTCCTTGTGAGTATTGAAGCTGACTTCTGTGGATGAAACTGCAAACTATTCTTTAGTACAATTTTCTTCAATTCATTTTTTAAAAAAACTCTGACTCCGGGTCTTTATTCATCATATCTGGTCTTTGGCTCTTTATCTGTGAATTCCCCTACAGCTGTGTGACAGTACTGCCACAGGATACCGGCGGTCACACGGATTGTTCTTGACTTTACTTCCTTTGATCTGAGGTGGAAGGCAGCTGTCTGGCTTTCTGTGATTGTAGTGAGTATTTCTTGAAAAATGAAAGAAAAGAAACAACAGCCAACAATTCCTACCTGTTACTTAATTTAGAGGAAGCAAATATTCATGTATAGTGTAAATAATGCCAAATATTGGTAATGAAAAATCCTACAGTCAATATCAGATTGAGGGAAACATCTTAATGTTGTTAATCCAGGTATATTATCTGTTAGGATAATAATGTAGGTCATATTATTATGTTGCATTATGCTCTAAAATCTTGTCTGGACAGCTCTCCTGTCAACAATCATGGACACGGCTATCATTAATAATCTCAGGCATGTCACAACATAGAGAGATATCCATAGCTGGGTTTTCAATATCTGAACACATTCAACCAAACCCTTCGTCTTTCACCGGATCTTATCATGTCTTGTAATCAAATACTCATATCATCACATTGTCCCTGAAGAAAAGTTGAATACAAACCAACCATAGCCTTTTTTTATGTTCCCACACTTACAGATGAGGAAAAAGATAGATGTTTTCTGCTGGTAAAATTAGGGGTTTTATGCACCAAGTTGTTTTTTAAATCAGTCCTGGCTCCGCCCCAAGGCAAAGTAAAACATGACTGAAGCTGTCTGCAAAAAATCAAAGAACTTTCACTTTAAATTGAAGTATCTGCAGAAGGTGTGACTTGATTGTGTGTAGGCTATATATATATATATATTGATGCACTGATATATTGACCAATAATCAGTATTGACCAATAAAAGCAAATTTTCACACTATAAACAGCCGATAGTCAGGGCCAATATATATTCTGTCAATCAAAAGAGGGCAGGAAAAAGAAAACACATAACACATATGTCACATAACGTCACATTTACCTCAGGAATGTTTTCCAATGTTCACAGTTCCTCAGTTATCTATAAAAAAAAAAAAAACACTAGAGAGGAGCATATATATATATATATATATATATAGTGTTACAGAAAGTTAGAAATTGCTTCTGAGTATAAGGAAAGAATTTATTTTTCATTGTTCTCTGCAGTTTTGTGCACCCTGCATCCTGAGTAATTCAAATCATGGAGGGCTGGGGGAAAAAAAGAAACATACAATTCTGCAATTTACACAAATATACAATCTCATCCAATCTGTGGGAAGCAGCTGTGGTTGTAGGCGAGTGGTAGAGAGGTCATAAGGTCAGAAGTCGTGGGGTTAAGGGGTGTTTTCAGTGGGCGCAGTGCCAGCGTGGAGGAACACGTAGTTACACGGTGGACACTCAAGTGCGTGTGGAGCATCAGGATCTGACACAGCTGCTTTGCTGGAAATGAGCTGAGCACTCTTGAGTTTCCCCGTCACGTCCTGCCATTTTGACATCACAGACCTTGTGCATCTTTAATACTGTTTATATTTTTAAAACACTGTGACTTACTAAAAATAAAAGTTCCAAAAGGGGGGTTTCACAGATATTCCATAGAGAAACCATTTGGGTTCCGAAAAGAACCTTTCAGTGATCAGTTCTTATAAGAACAAGGGAAATTTAAACGCTGCGTTTCACATAATGATCATATTTATCACATGATATAATTTATGCTGGTAAATTAGCAGTAGTGAAGAAGCAGCACACACAACCAAAGAGCATTTTAATTACACAACAGAAACAGGCACAAGTCGATGAGAAAGATTTTGCTCACATTTTGGTGTGGGAATCACACACTTGAGATTTCTGACAGTCTTGAGTAAAGAAGGTGCTGCCACCCTCAGACCACAGGCAAAGCTTTCTGTGATGGCAAATGACGCTGACTAAGGCCGATTTATTAGACAGTTTTGACTGTTTTGAAGTTATCTGTATCAGCTGGTATGTTTGCCCACTTAGCCAATTAACAGAAGTAGTCAATGTGCTTGTGAAGCAGTTCAGTGTTGAGTAAATATTGTAAACGGGGTTTCATAATTGAGAAATCTTCTCATTTGTTATCATTAAATTGTGTTATATAGGCTATCATATCATCAGATATTGAAAAACCCATGTCATGGACCACTAATGTTGAAACAAGGGCATATTTCTTTCCTCTCTGAGTTTTTATTTATTCTATTTCTGTTTATTTACACTTCCAAACGTTTGGGGTCGGTAAGTCTCTTATGTTCACCAAGGCTGCATTTATTTGATCAAAAATACAGTAAAAACAGTAATATTGTGAAATATTATTACAATTTCAAATAACTGTTTTTTATTGTAATTCATTTTAAATGTAATTTATTCCTGTGATGCAAAGCTGAATTTTCAGCATCATTACTCCAGTCTTCAGTGTCACATGATCCTTCAGAAATCATTCCTATATGATGATTTGATGCTCAAGAAATATTTATTATATTTATATTTATAATATAATGTTGAAAACAGTTGTGCTGCTTCATATTTTTGTGGGAACCATGATACAATTTTTTCTTCAGGAACCTCTGATGAATAGAAAGTTCAAAAGAACAGAATTAATTTTAAATAGAAAACTTTTGTAACATTATAACCCCCGGTTTCACAGACAAGGCTTAAGCTAGTCCTAGACTAAAATGCATGTTTGAGCTGTTATAACTGAAAGTAACTTATACTGACAGATCTTAAAATATGTCAGTGCCATTGTTTTGTCTCAAGATGCGCACCAGTAATGTTTTTTTCTAGGGTACGTTTATAAAAGATACTTAAATGCCCTAACTGAAGGCCTAATCCTGGCTTAGTCGAAGCCCTGTCTGTGAAACCGGGCCTAAATGTCTTTACTGTCACTTATGATTATGTGCCCTTGCTGAATTAAAGTATTCATTTCTTCAAACTTTTTAAATGTTAATGTACAACTGCTCATGACTATGTCTTAACACAAATTCAAAAAGAGTTTTTTTTAAAATCTAATGACTCTAATGTCACTAAAGAGACAGTTAAGAGAAGCACTTTTATTATAATAATAACTTTATTATTTTACATGATGTGCAGTTACATTAAGCACTATAAATAAGAACAGAATTTCCTGGCCAGTAAAACTGAAAGTAACGCTGATAGTGGAAACGGTTTGGAGATTAAATAAAGCACACTTGTTGGTTCCATCCATGATATTATCAGAATTGTGCGAGATTGCTATGCCATTGCTATATAGTGTTCTGAGTGGTTTTTAGCTTGTTGCTATGTGGTTGCTAGGGCATTCTGGGTGGTCAGGCGTTAAGTCAAAGTTTTTTAAGGCCTTGTAATCAATGCTCAGCACAAACTTTTCAAATCATTTAAACTCAAAACAAATTTACAGTAGCCTATACTTATTTGAAGAACTGTGACATATTAATCTTTTTCTTTCTCTATAGTGTGAATGTGAAAGTTTTCGCCCACCTCTGCAGCGTCATTTTTAAGACTTGGATTTGCCCTTTGACCCCCCAAGCACTAGTTTGATTATAACCCGGACACATTTTAAAGACTCTGTTGCGGTCAGCTGTTGGCTTCTGGGATTGCTCTACACAGAGCTGAAGGGAAGCAGCAGGATTTAACCAAGTGTGGTCAGGAGGAATGTGAGTGCAGTGCCTGGGGCCTCGCTCAGGAATGCTGACCACTAAGACAGACACTTATAGAATAACTGTGGGAAAAAGAACTGTTTAAATTCTGATTCTAACACCTCTTCATGTTTAAAGTGACAGTTACAAAAGAATTCTATTTCAAATAAATGTTCTTTTGAAAATTCATCAAAGAATCCTGAAAAACAAATATCACGCCTTACTCAAAAACATTAAGTTTTTTGTTGTTTTCAACATTGATAAATCATCATATTAGAATCATTTCTGAAGGATCATGTGACACTGAAGACTGGAGTAATGATGCTGAAAATTCATAACAGGAAATAAATTATATTTTGTTTGTGTGTGTGTGTAGGCAAGAAGCAATAGGAGAGGAGATCTAACAGGATCAAGTAAATGAAACTAAGGCTATGGCTATGACTCCAACATCTTTTGACTTCTTCACTAATAATTTCAACCTATTCCAATTTCGCTAGCATTTTATTTTACAGTCCTGTTCCACATGTTATAATGTACTTATTATAGCAATAACAATAACTGGGTTATAACTAGGTACTAACCCTGAACCTATCTCTAAATCTAACCTTAACTCATGTAGTTACCAGTACTTTCTTGGGTAACTACCAGTACATTTTGGGTAACTACACTGTAACTACAATGGAAATGCATGTACTGTAAAATAAAGTGTAACCTCAATTTCATTATGTAACATGTTTCCAAGTAAAAAAAAAACTATATTCAGTGAGAAAAGTAATGTAGGACGGGGCTTAATTGTGTTCACCATAACTGATTGGATCAGTGAAAAGTGGGTGTTTTTTCTATAAAGGTGCCAGACCTGAATACGAGTTTGCTAAAACAAGGCTATTAACATGCTTTTGTGTCCTTTTTTGTCCCCATTAATGAGAATGAGTGACTAGCAAAACAGCTCCATTTGTGTTTCATGCATGAGAGAAAGTCTTAAAGGTTTGGAACGACATGAGGGTGAGTAAATGACAAAACTTTTAATTTTTGTGTGAACTATTACTTTAAATTCTTGTCATGCAGGTTCAGGAATTTTCTCCGATTTCTGAAAACCAACTCATCCAAAGACAAATAACTCAAAATCACCAAGCTCAAATAATGTGTATCTACTATAATTTCAGTAACTAGACCACCATCATTGTGCACTACAGCCGGCGTTGCCTCCGGCCAACCCTGGAGCAAAGGCTCTCCAGTATTTAAAATATTTTTGCAGTTCCTTGAGTGATATGGCCCTGAACTTCAGACTTTCAACACAATAGAATTGAGTGTTTGTGTATCCGAGGCAGTTTTTCATCTATCATTTTTCTGGAAATATGATTCCTACCCTACTGGCAGACAAACAGGCCCAGGCTGTTAGTTTTGCAGAAGTTGCTTTTTGCCAAGGCCTGGGAAGCACGTGGAAGGATGTGTGGGCGGATGGAGAAAGAAAAAAGATAGAGTAATAAAGAAAAAGAGAAAAGAAGGAGAGCGGCGCTGCCAAGGAAAGCTACCAAACTCACTGGTCAACATCAGTCATTATTCTCAAGACTTTGATGTAATTCCTCCCTGTTTTCAGACTTTAGGACAGGCGCCCGTATCCACATGAATCAGGCTTGTCTGTGTAAAATAATCCTCAAATCATTTGTCATACCAATCCCAATGATTGTTTTCAAAGACAGAATCATAAGCACCAGCAGAACTTGCCAAAGAGCTACTGGCTGCCCTTTCCATGTTAAACTAACATCAGTTATAAGAGTAGATCTTAGATCGATTTCATAGTTTCAAAATTAGTTTTTTTTTTTTTTTTTTAATGGCAGTTCGGGAATGAAATGTATGGTGAGTGGCGTTTGAAATTAACATATCACCTACACTAAACCTAACCAATAGTGTTAACAAAAGCAAATGTGAGACAAAAACACATTTGCTGTCACAACTATGCAATTTTATCTGCTTTTTCAAGTCTTTGAGCTCTTTTATCGTGAATTGCATTTCATGGGACTCGTTCTTGAGCGCAAGAGCAACGCTGTACCAGATGAGCTAACGAACGAGTTTACTGTCACAAAAGCAATAATACATGGAGTTGGTAATGTAATGCAAGTGTCAAAATGTATTTGTGTTTTGAGGGCATTTTGCAAGGAACATTAGTACAAAAGTACAAAAGTAAGTGTTTATTAATTGATAATCTGCCCCTGTAATCATAATTTGCATGAAAAGGAATAAAATGTATAGGTACATTTTATGGCTTAGATCTCTCCTTCAGTGGGATTTTTTCTCCTGTTTTATCACCAACTAAACAAATACTGTAAATATTATCACCCAGAAAAGCAATAGTGCACCTCTCAATAAGCTGCATGATTTGAGGTGTCATGTCTGTGGCATTAAAGGGTTAGTTCACACAAAAAAGAAAATTCTGTCATTAATTACTCATCCTCATGTCATTCCAAACCTGTAAGACTTTTGTTCAGCTTCAAAACACAAATTAAGATCTTTTTTTCAAAAAGTCCATAAAGAGATTGTAACACTAATCCATATGAATTGAGTGGTTTAGTCCAGAATTTCTAAAGAGACTCGATTGCTTTATATGATGAACAAATTTATTTTAGGCTTTTATTCACATTTAAACATTATCAGCAAACATAAGCTCAACCGAACATGATTGATGTGCAAGAACAAACCTCTTTTAAGAAGCTCAAACGTGCTGCGTAACACACGAGAATTAACCTCATTGGTTCTCGCACACGTCAAACAAACAGCTTCTGTTTACCATAACCGATGTGTGAGTTGATGAATATTTATATGTGAATAAAAGCCTAAATTCAATCAGTTCATAATATAAAGCGACCGTGTCTCTGATTTCATCAAAAATATCTTAATTTGTGTTCCAAAGATGAACAAGTCTTATGGGTGTGGAACAACATGAAAGTGAGTAATTAATGACAGAAATTTCATTTTTAGGTGAACTAACCCAGCTAAAGTTTTCTTTAGCCCTATGTTTAGTACGTTTTTCTTTAAATGATTACAACCAATTAGAAAGGTCGAGAAAGTACCAAAGAACAGTCCCAGTAAGGTGTGGGAGTCACTATCAAGCACCATTTAAAGGTGGGATGTCCTGTTTTGACACATGAGCAGGAGCATATGGTGTGAGAAGAAGGCAAGCTTATTTGCTTTAGTAATCTTATTTAAAATGACATGAACTGTACATAAAAAATATGTGTGTGTGCATGAAGGTGCAGAGAAGACTTTTGTCAGGTTTTATGAAGGTTTTTTTTATTATTTTGCATGTTCAGAAATTCAGTTTTTCTTTTCGTTGCCTCAGGGCAACGTTGTGCGATAAGGGGTACTTTTCGAGGATGTTTTGGACAATACCTCACATTGGCCATAATGTGTTATAAGAAGGGACGATGCAGGCTTCCTGAGTGTGCAGGAACACCCAAAGTGATGTGCTAAAATTGTAACGTACACCTCTATTTCACAGCAGAGAAGAAATGCTTTTTGAGGTTTCGTACGGAGTGAAATCTTATTACATGAAGTACATTATATGACATGACACACTACATGATACAAACCTATGCATGTATCAAATTCAATATATCAATGTTTATAAGTGTTTTTCCCTTTTTACTTAATGATTTCTTGACATTTTTTTTTTTTTTTTTAAATTGTGATTTTGCATTGCTCTCTGATCATTGTCTTATGATAATTTTCTTTATGATTCTGTACCATTGTTGCACAATGTTGCCGTGAGACAACAAAAAATTATTTTGGGGTGGGGGGGGGGGGGTCAAAAAAATGTTTTAACAATAAAATGTTCCCAAACAAACCAAAAAATTATGTGGAATATATATTTTTTTTCATGTGCCATCAACATGTGTGCAGTAGAGGGTTAATGGTGCAAGAGCTGTTCAGCGCCAATAGCAGTAACACTTAAATACTGCATCATGCATATTAAAGAGTTTCTTAGAGCTGATTACTCGTATTACTCATTTACAGTTATTCACCTGATTCAGAGATTATTCACGTTTCCAGTATCTACTTTGAAGTCAAGTGTTGACACACTTCACATCTGCCATATTTGCCAACAAAATCTATTTTTGAAATGGCAGTACTTGCTTTACATTTGCATTATGTTTGAGCATTTTAGTTAAAATATAGGAATTTGAGTACAACATGACTAAAATGTGAAATGTAAAATTTTATATTTGTGAAAATGTGATTTTTTTTTCTTTTTCTGGTACTCAAGTATATGACATTAAAAAAATATGTTGTTATTAAATATTAACAGTTTTTTTTTTCAACTGCTTACACACAAAATCCTTACTTGTCACACAATTTCTGAAACCTGGCACTCAAACACCTGAACCACATGCCAAATCTGCAAAACCATACACTAATTCTCGGCCTTCGACTCGGTTTTCAATTTCATAAAACACTTTTTGCAAAACACAACACACAATTCTCTATGTAACACAAATCTAACAGGAAGTGTCTTGATTTCCTTTTTCAAACACAACCATTGTTTCTGTACTACACATGGTTGATGAATTAATTTTCTTTCGTACTGTGTAATACTGTATTCACAACCACAAATGCTTACAGTAAATAAATAGTTTGGTTTCAATCTTGCATTCGTGTTTACCGTGAATTTTTCACCATCTCATTTTTCACCAGTTACTTTCAATCTTGTACAGAAATGTACACAGGAGCTTTAGGTTTTGAATAACTGTGTATATATGATATATCCAAAAATAGAATATTATGGCAAAGGTGTTTGCAACGTAAGACAAATGTTTGCTTTTGAGATGGGTTTGTGATACTTTGAATGCAGTGCTTCATTTTGCAAAAGAGGCATTTTGTGTGTGCAATTCTTGGATTTGTGTGTAAAGTTTTGAAAAAAAGAGGCAAAGTTTTGAAAATGTGTGTAAGCAGTTGAAAAAAACTGTAAGTAGCAAGTTATGTTTAAAAAATAATAATAATAATGACATACAGTTGCGAGTGTGTTTTGGTGGTTGCTTGGTGGCCAAGGCCAATGACCCCCTTCATTTTCTGGCCTCTGTCATAAAAGTGTGCAATAATAATATCTTTATCCTTCACTAGTGCACCTTAAAGTACTAATATGTACCCTTTAGGGTCTGAAAGGTGTTCCTTTGAATGCTCCGTGTACCATTAGAGGTACAATTTTTGCACATTTTGATGAAATTGTAGCTGTAACTTGGGTAGGCTACTTCAAAAAAAAAAAGTACACCAATATCTGAGGTATCATTTTTGACCTTAGCACAAATGTTTCGGGGTGAGTTACGTGCTGAACTTCAATAGCTACTTGAGGTTAGGTGTTTGTTCCGATCACTAACCCTAAGCATGAGCAAAAGCCTTAGCAAGAGTTGTGTTTGCATTTGCGTGCTTCTTAACAAGAGTGTGAAAGTTATGGGTTTCATTTGTTCTTGGGTGAACATGATGAAATTCCCATCTAACCTCAGCTACCCAGAATGCCTCAACACATGCTCAAAACACAATGAAGACACTGTGTGGTATATCCTACCCTCATAAATCTGCCATTTGGCACAGTGCAAAGCTGCTGTGGACAATTTAAGCCCATCTAAAAACTTCTAAACAAACTTTTCTTTTCTACTTCGCTGCCAAATCAAGCCACAAGGATCAGCATCAGAAGCCATTCTCAGCAATGATTTCGAAATTATTGGGAATGCTTGGGAGTGAGGCGTTTTGGCATGTCCAATCTTCATTATTTACTTCTAAAGAATTTGCCCATTCACTTATATCTGCCAGCTCTTCCCACATTCCTCAGGCCCTTCCATGTAAATGTTTCTGTGTTGTAAAGTGAATGTGTGCAGATTACACCGCAAGGAGCCAATTTTGCCTGATTTGACCCTTTAAAAATTACCCTTCTTGACAGTATGCTCAGTTAAGACTGTTAAGACTAACAGTTAACTTGAAAGCAGCAGCATGCCGCCTCAGATGTTTCAGCCAAGTGCACTTTTTATAAATTTGTGTTAAACCATAAATCCAGAAAAATTAAAACAGCCAACACAGAATTCCTAAAAAATAAAATAAAACATTTCATAGGGCCCTGTTGTAAAAAAAAAAAAAAAAAAAAAATGTAATAAATTATTAAAGGATTAGTTCTCTTCTGAATTAAAATTTCCTGATAATTTACTCACCCCCATGTGATCTAAGATGTTCATGTCTTTCTTTCTTCAGTCGAAAAGAAATTATGGTTTTTGAGGAAAACATTCCAGGATTTTTCTCCATATAGTGGACTTAAATGGGGACCAACAGGTTGAAGGTGCAAATTGCAGTTTCAGTGCAGCTTCAAAGCACTCTACACGATCCCAGCCGAGGAATAAGGGTCTTATCTAGAGAAACCATCGGTCATTTTATTAAAAAAAAAAAAAAAAAAAATTATATACTTTTTAACTACAAATGCTCGTCTTGCACTAGCTCTGCGATCTGCACGCATTACGTAATCACGTTGGAAAGGTCACAGAAGTACCGATCCAGTGTCTACAGTGAACGTGCAAAGATTAGGTCAAATGGCCTTTACAAAAAAAAAGGTTAAAAAAAACGATGTCAGACGATTTTGAAGTTGGAGGAGAAAATGAGATGGAGTTTTTTGCCCTACTGCGGTACTTCCGCCTACGTCACGCGTGACCTTTCCAACATGATTACGTAATGCGTGTGGATCGCAGAGCAGTGCAAGATGAGCATTTGTGATTAAAAAGTATATGAATTTTTATTTTTTTATAAAATGACCGATCGTTTCACTAGATAAGACCCTTATTCCTCGTCTGGGATCATGTAGAGCCCTTTGAAGCTGCACTGAAACTGCAATTTAAACCTTCAACCCGTTGAACCCTGTTGAAGTCCACTATATGGAGAAAAATCCTGGAATGTTTTCCTCAAAAACCTTAATTTCTTTTCGACTGAAGAAAGAAAGACATAAACATCTTAGATGACATGGGGGTGAGTAAATGATCAGGAAATTTGAATTCTGAAGTGAACTAATACTTTAAGTAATACATTTTTAAAAATTTAATTTTAATTGTAAAAGACTATAGTGAATAAACTGTATTAATTAATGAAATGTTCAAGGTGCCTGAATAAATTTTGGTTTGACTGTATATGGAGAAAACCTGTAATAGATCTAACCTTACATTTCGTGTAATTTTACAGTAAAAAAAACTGTTAAATGTACAATTTTGGGAAGTAAAAAGAACAAATCATCTTATAATTTACAGTGAAAAAAATGTAAACTGTTATTCCTAGAATTCCCTGTGTGACACTTCACATTTGAAGGGTTTTAAATGCAATAATTATGTTTCTTTTTATTGTATTTTTTACAGAATTATTCTGGCAAACACAGATGCCAGCTTTATTTTGTTATTTATATGTTACAGTTATGAATTCAATTGATTAGACATGCTTTTTGATTATTAAAAATGTAATTAAACCATTGAATCTAGAAAATTAAAATGGGAAACACAGAATTGGGGGGTGGGAGGGGGGGATATTTCATAGGGACCTAAAAATTTATTTTTTGCTCTTGTAACTGAAATGTGAACTTCCTTATAATGGAAATATATTTTTAAATAATATAATATAATAATATAATACAATATAATATTGATTAACTTTACAATAAGAACGGAAATATTACGCAAGTAAATGGGGTCAGTCTTGATTGTGTTCTAAGTCAACACGAAATGTTGTGTGCAACAAATTTACTTTCATAATGTAATGTATTTCCAGCTGAAACAGGATATTTAACAAAGGAAAAATAATTTAGGTCAGGACCTTTAGGTGAGGAGGTTATAGCTTGCATGGCCTATACGATGTCAGCCAAAATGGAACGAAACATGGAGGGAAGCGCTTTTGAGTACCAACATTTTTGAGGACCGGTTCACAGGGACACGTTTACTTACTGGAGTAGGATTTTTCTCCATCTCTGGTAAGATAGCAATCATGATGATAAGTGTGTTATTTAATTATTAGGTGTGCAACGGATCGCAGTTAATCCATGACCCGTACGGATAAGGTCCAACGATTCGGTGATTCGCGGATTAACTGCTAAATTTAACCATCATAGAGTGAAAGTTTATCATTTGGACGTGTTTTGTCTCGCCAGTTAACACATTCAAACGATTTTAAAAGCGGAAGAGGCGAAAATTGCGACTCGCGAGCTGTTATCTGTGCGCACAGACTCACACCCCTGAAACGCGCGACGCAGAGAGAGAGAGCGAGCGAGAGAGAGAGAGAGAGAGAGACAGCGCTCGAACAATGAATTAATTCCTCTTTCGCGTTTACTTAAGCTTAAACGGACACATACATACAAAATTATGTCAAAATACCTGTCTCGGCAAGTATTCTCTCGGTTATGTCGTAAGTGAACAGTTGAGAAAGAAACCGGATATGTGTCAGTTATTCGTCCCGTGCTTTCCTTCTTAAAGTGACAGCAGCCTAATATTCTTGCTGTTGTCTGTGTCAATAATGTTAGTAAAATAAAATAAATAAAAACATTCATTATCATCATCTACCATGTTCGAGAGAAAAGAAGATAGTGAGGAGAGCATGTGATGAGGGCAGTTTTTAGGATAAGTGTGTCGCATAAAGTGTGAGTACCAAGCAACATCTCCAGGTGCTCCCTTGAGACCGAAAAAATGTTATGTGCACCCCTGGTCATCATATCAATTAGACATGCATTTTAATTAGTAACATTTAATTTAACCATTAAATTAGAATCCAGAAAAATTAAAATGAAAAAAAAAACAGAATTTGGAAAAAAAATAAAATGGATTCTGGGGGGGAAAAAATAAAACGTTTCACAGGATTTTACATGACGTACCTTTTCATGTTATAACAAAACATTTTTCCAGTGTACAATAAACCTTGAATTATATTACATGATTTGTTTGCTATCTGGAGATCACCATGTATTTAACTTGTCAGAGCCGTCATGCAACTATAAAACACAGCTCTCCATTTGCTGGGAGGCATGAATGGAGGGAAACACTAAGACTGCACTGATATGTGCTGGTCAATCGTGGCGGTTTTTGCCAGTGAGAGAGAACAACGAAACACACTCGATTATTGCTACACGACTTACTCATATCAAGTCACTTAGGTGGGTGACGCGTGTTGCCACTTTCCCAAATGCAGATATCAGCTGTGTCATTTCAAACCTGTTTTTAATCAGCATAACCACGAGCTGCTGCCAGGAGGCGGGGCACACAGTGCAGTTTGTGTGAATTCCCATGAATAGCTAGAGAGTGGCTGGGCAAGTTGATTAACAAAGCATTTTGGTTGTGAGAGAGCTTGTTCTGACCTGTCCCAGGGTTAGGGTAAAGATTAGAAAAGTTAAATTTGTCATGTGTTACCTTTTGTAATTTAAATGACAAGTGTATAAAAGTAAATTCCGCTTTCTAAAGAAACTTGGCACTTCAAGGTGAACAGCAGGATGTAAAAAATGTGGCTAGTGTGCTTTTCAACATTACATGAACATTGAATCCATTCACTCTTAATAACTGTCTAAATCTGACTGATTCATCGCTGCACATTATTCTAAAGAAAACATGTTTGCCTTTCTAATCTTTTAGCAAAATGTAACAACCTGTTCCACCTTGACATGTCTTTCCATTTTGGCTGACATCATATAGGCCATGCAAGCTACTGGATAATGTTAACCAACAGCCGAATACTATAACCTCACCTAAAGGTCCTGACCTAAATTATTTTTCCTTTGTTAAATATCCTGTTTCAGCTGGAAATACATTACATTATGAAAGTAAATTGGTTGCACACAACATTTCGTGTTGACTTAGAACACAATCAAGACTGACCCCATTTACTTGCGTAATATTTCCGTTCTTATTGTGAAGTTAATCAATATTATATTATATTATATTATATTATATTATATTATATTATATTATATTATATAAAAATATATTTCCATAATAAGGAAGCTCACATTTCAGAGCAAATTACCATTATATTACATTATTATGTAATATGCAGCTTATTATTATGCAGCTAATTTGTATATATTATATTATGCAGGTAATTATTGTAGCAAAAAATGTGTTTGTCTAAACCACTATGGCAGAAATTGCTGTTTATATTATATTATATTATATTATATTATATTATATTATTATGCAGCTAATTTGTAATTATTGTAGCGAAAAAAAAAAGTTTGTCTAAAACACTATGGTAGAAATCACTGTTTATATTATATTATATTATATTATATTATATTATATTATATTATATTATGCAGGTAATTATTGTAGCAAAAAATGTGTTTGTCTAAACCACTATGGCAGAAATCGCTGTTTATATTATATTATATTATATTATATTATTATGCAGCTAATTTTTAATTATTGTAGTGAAAAAAATGTGTTTGTCTAAAACACTTTGGCAGAAATCGCTGTTTATATTATAATATATTATATTATATTATATTATATTATATTATATTATATTAGATTAGATTAGATTAGCTTATATTAGATTATCTTATATTATATTAGATTAGATTTAAAAATATATTTCCATAATAAGGAAAGTCACAATTTACTTTTCTCTCTCTAGAATACATTAGCTGGACCAGTGTGACATACATTTGAGCTAAAAAAAAAAAACATTGCTGAAATGAACCCATAATCTAGAAAAAAAAATGCTTTTGAGATTTCAGTCTTCCGAGCATAAATCCTCAGGCATGGCTCAAGTTCTTCATCCAGTGTACATCTATGTGATGTTTTAATCTGTTTTGATTTCCGGCAACTAAACATCATAAATCTGTTTGCAACATGTTGCGTGATATGAGGTATGAATCATGTTTGAGGCATAAATGGTGCAGACGAGTTGGCAAAGTTTAATACTTACGGTTAGGATTTTTTTTTTTAAATCACCAACCCTAAGTATGAGCAATAGCAATAGTAATGCTTGCCTTAGCCAAAAGTAAATGTAAAGGTCAATTAAGGTTTGTTTTTCAAGCCCTTTCTGCTTTGTTCCCAGGCAGCACTTTGAGAACAACTGTTCTGACTCATAAAGAAAAGCTGAAAAGTAAACTTCAATTAATCACACAGAAGCCAAACAGATTCATTTTCTCACACTGCAGAAGAGCCCGAAGGCCTCAAGACACTTTAATGGTGCCATTATTAAATCAGTAAAGGTCATTTTAAGAGTTTGACACCTATCTGCCTTCACAGAATCAGACTGATTACTTTAATAATCTGCGATTCACATGACTGCACAGATTCAGTGATGCAGTCATAAATAGAGCACACATGTGCAGCACACAATGCGAGATTCAAAGCGATGAACTGCTGAGTAGATCTTCTCGCAGGATAACAGTTGTGGGAACGTTATGGAAGCACAGGTGAGCGGGGGTCAGGAGCAGTTGTTTTGGCCGTGTGGAAACTATGCTGAGCTAAGGAGAGAAACAACCAGACTCCAGTATCGGATACTGACCTCTGCACATCCACCCTGCCCTGGGGGTCGTGACCTTTGGCACACACTGATAGCAGCTGACACTTGTCCTTGTCAAGTGTTCCACAAGCCACAGTCACAATGACAGTGATTGTTACACAACAAAATGAAAGTTAATGTTTGTAAATGCATGCTGGACACTTTAAGTTGTTGTTATTAAATATTTGCATTACATCATTGTACATCAATACATTGTGGCTGTCTGGAATACTTGATTCTGATTGGTCAATCGCTGCATTCCACAGTCAAATATTGTTGTATAATGAAGCTAAACTGTGGAATTTAGCATCATTATATAGATTTTCATAATAACATTATTATATTTTACATTATTATATAAATAAAAATAATTTATATAATATAATAATGTTATCATGAATATATATATATATTTATATTTATATTTTTTATAATAATGAAGCTTACGTTTTAGATACAAGAGTAAATTATATTTTTGATAGTGACATCTATTTACTCTCTCTAGAAAACATTAGCTGGACCTGCATGACAGATACTTCTTTTTTTTGACTGATTTGAGACAAAAATTTGAAATTTATGATACCATTGTTATATTTTATTGATACATAATCTAGATTAACCTTCTTTGATATTTCAGTCTTTCCTCATTAAAGGGATAGTTCACCCAAAATGTAAATTATCCCATGAAATACTCACCCTCAAGTCATCCTATGTGTATATGACTATCTTCTTTTAGACGAACACAATCAGAGATATATTTAAAAAATATCCTGGCTCTTCCAAGCTTTATAATGGTAATGAATGGGGGGCGAGATTTCAAAGCCCCCACAAAAAGTGCATCCATCCATTATAAAAGTAATCCATACAGGTCCAGAGGGTTAATAAAGGCCTTCTGAAGCGAAGCGATGGGTTTTTGTAAGAAAAATATCCATATTTAAAACTTTATATACTAAATAGCTTCTGGCAGACGACCATGTGCAAGTCGACTTGGGCAAAATGAGTAATCTGTGACGCGATGTATGACACAGGATGTAGGAGTACGTAAGCTTAGCCTTTCGTGGTTTAAACAAACCGACGCGTGCGGCCGTCTGCCGGAAACTAGTTATTTTAATTTATAAAGTTTTAAATATGGATATTTTTCTTAGAAATCGCTTCACTTCAGAAGGCCTTTATTAACCCCCTGGAGCCGTATGGATTATATTTTATGATCAATGGATGCATTTTGGGGGGGGCTTCAAAACAGGCCCCCCCGTTCACTACAATTATAAAGCTTGGAAGAGCCAGAATATTTTTAAATATATGTCTGATTGTGTTCGTCTGAAAGAAAATAGACCTAGGATGGCTTGAGGGTGAGTAAATCATGGGATAATTTTCATTTTTGGGTGAACTATCCCTTTAAGTTCCTCATTCAGTGTAAATCTATGTGATGTTTTCAGCGTGGTCTCTTTCTTCATGTCCGTATTGTACTAAATATTCCATGTACAGCCAGATGTTCTTCCATTTAGGTCCTGATCACCCTGATAAGGGTTTATATAGCAATAAAATGTGGTTCATTAGCATATCTTTGTGGTTCATCAACATCTGAGCGGTGTTATCACATTTCCTCTCACAGCCCAGATGTTTTAATTCTGCTCCACCAGCGATGTTCTGAAGGTTTATATGGATCAGGGTTTTATTTCCATGATCTCAGACTCAACAAGAGACTGCGACTCAGGCTGTTTACTGGAATGATGAATATGACTCCACTGGATCTAGATTAAAGATATAAGCAAAGCTAGATTTTCTGAGGGTATGCATTTCTAGTAGAAGAAAACCTTCTCTGAAGGCAAGAAATATGTACCAGAGATATCTTCATGAAGATCATCATAGCAGATCAAGATGCAAAGCGTCAGAGGAAGTTCTGGCCGCACTATAATATATTAATATTAATTATTATTGTTATATAAGTAATAAGATACATTAGAATATTGTTATACAATGGCCATTTTTATTGATGCATTGACAGGTCAAACCCTTGAGCCTTTAGTTTCACAGAAAGCTCCAGCCATCCATCTATCCATGCATCCATCCATCTGTCCATCAACAGAGGTAACACTATCCTCTAATCAGTGTTGCCCTGGACCTTCCTCTGGAAACCAGGATCACAACTGCACATTGTTACCGAAATCCACCATTGTGTCTCATTACTATTCTGAACAGTCCCTTGTCTTTTCACACTGACATCATACCACATTTTACTCCAAAATGAAGTATGTGAAATTAAAAAACTAATTAAAGTAATAAAATTAAATAGTCTCATTATGTATTCTTACATTCTACACAAATTGTAATGTTGGCTGCATTCATGAATTTTCTTGAATTTATGCCACACACACACACACACATATATATATATATATATATATATACCCAAAAATGAAAATTCTGTCATTAATTACTCGCCCTCATGTCGTTCCAAACCCGTAAGACATTCGTTCATCTTTGGAACACAAATTAAGATATTTTTGATGAAATCCAAGGTTTTTTATCCCCCATAAAAATCAACGAAATTACCGTCATTCAAGGTCCAGAGAAGTAGTAATTTTAGCATAAAATTCAACTGGTTTTCCCTCAGTAAACATCTAATTACTGCTTATTAATAGTCAGTAAGGTAGTTGTTAAGTTTAGGTAAGTGGTATAGGGTTAAGAGATGTAGAATATGGTCATGCAGAATAAGACATTAATATGTGCTTTATACGTACTAATAAGCTAATGATATGATTGTCATAAATACCACTGATTTGTTGAAAAAGACTGACTTTTAACTGTTATTTTCCAGGCCCTGTTTTGTACCATCATATCATTAAGTGCTTAGTATTTATGATAAATACAATCCTATCCAAGGAGTGTCACTGGGACACAGTTCCCAGTGTGTGTGTGTGTGTGTGTGTGTGTGTGTGTGTGTGTGTGTGTGTGTGTGTGTGTGTGTGTGTGTGTGTGCGCGCGCGCGTGTGCATGTGTTCTTCTATATATGGTTTATGAGGGCACTTCCTGTGTCCTTGTTGTAAATAAATGGCTTTAAAAACATACTAAACAGTGTTTTTTTTAATTTAAAAAAATGCAGAAAGTTTGGTGATGGGTAGGTTTAGAGGCAGGGTTAGTGTAAAAAAACCATTACGCCTATGGAGAGTCCCCGTAAACCATATGTACAAGTGCGTGTGTAGAATGCAAGGCCATATACGTCATAGTGGCTGATGTCTGATAAACGCTTTCTTCTGCCCAGGAGCACTTGGTGAGCAACAATGGGAGAGTTCAGAGAGCAGCCGAGAGCAGGTCAAGAGAGGGCAGGACTGAAGATGAGCGTGAGTGTGTGTGGGCTGTTAACAGCTGTCAGGTTAATTAGGAAAGCCTGAAGCAGCAAATCAAGAAGTGTGCACAGAGTTTAAGAAGATCAGAAACAGTCACCTGTCACACTTGGGCGTTGGCGTATTAAGCACAGCTTAGGCAGTTGTGTCCTCTTTTTAAATATGAGAGCGCACAGGTCTGTAACTGTGTTTCTCAATGCTGCTGTTACTCTTGCCCCCTAGCATTGCACATTTTTGATGTCTTCCTCATCAAACATGTGATTCAACTCATCAATTCATTAGTAGAGACTCCATTTGAATTAGGATGGTCATATTAGTAAGTCATGTGTGTGTGGAGCAGTGCACAATCCTCCAGAAGCAGAGTTTACAAATGCTAGTCAGTTTTCAGAGAGATGACAAGGGAACTGTTGCTCTAAAACTATTTAAGACAGAGGTCAAGGTTTGGTTTACAAGTATAGCCCAGCTTGCCTCTGCTGGTGGATGTCGGAAGTACCTGACGAAGACCTTGTTAGTGTTAAATAACTAAATATTTAATTTGTCCCTGTAAAGTGATTATAATTTTTCTAAATGTTAAGTACGACTGATTTGTTGAAAAAGATTTAAAATGACTTTTAACAGTTATTTTCCAGGCCCTATTTTGTACCATTATACCATTAAGTGCTTAGTAGCCTATTTATGTTAAATACAATACAATCCTATCCAAGGAGTGTCCCTGCAGTTCCCAGTGTGTGTGTGTGTGTGTGTGTGTGTGTGTGTGTGTGTGTGTGTGTGTATCCGAAATCATTGTCCATGTGTGGCCATTTATAAATCATACATGGAGCTGGAGCTGCATCAATGAATATTCATAGTACATTTTTACATTTATTATATAATATTATATATATTATATTATACTTATATAAATCTTCAGTGATGTCCTAAACATTATAGTATAAAAGTATAAAAAATAAAAATAAATAAAAAATAAAGACACGATGATTTTAGAAGGGCTCAGTGCTCTTCTGATGCCATCGGCCAGTAGTCAAAAGTTTCAACGGTTATGTTTTGGTGACACCTACTGGTCATTTTATTGATCAACATGAAAACATGAAAGGCAATAGGCCTACATTATCAACTAGATTGAGTTTTTTCAAGGAAATACCAGCATGCTATATATATATATATATATAAAAACACTGTATATATATATATATATAAAAACACTGTATATATATATATATATATATATATAAGTGACAATCTTTTTATGTCAGTGATCCATAAAATAAGCCATAGGTGACATTAGCAGACAGCCCGTGATGACATAGATATCCACATCATTAGATTTGAATGCACATTTTAACATTGTGGATTAAAGTAACAATGTAAGGTGTTTTGTAAAATAGGAGTTTATGAAGGTATAGGTATAACTGGAGCTGCATTAGTGGAAATTCAAAGTACATTTTTACATTCATTATACTTATATAAATCTTCAGTTATGTCCCAAACATTTTAAAGTAGCCTACCCCATAAAAATCATGACATAATATACTGCATGTCAAGGGCTTGTTAACATTATTTGTTATAATGTGGTAACATTATATGATGTCACACCCATTTCTTTGTCTTTAAAAGTTGTACAAGCAGGATGACAAAGCTGGACAGGTTTGTCATGATGTGACATGAATGACAAACAAGTAAGAAGCGGATACAGGCCTACACCTGTAATGTGGTCTATACATTTCTTCTTTGTTTTTGTTAAGAACTCTATTTAAATAAGACTCTTTTTGTCTCCATTCAGATTCAGTGTTTTTATAGTAGTAGTTTATTCAGTAGTTTTATAGTTTCCATATTTCATTTAACAAATGTGAGGTGAGGGAACGTGCTGTTTATTGACGCTGATTTGAAAAGAATAACGTAGGCTACCTTTGTTTATTAAATACCCCACATGAAAAAATACTATAGTAATTTATAGTGTTTCTGAACCATACTATAGTAAAGTACTTGAATTAATTTGTTGTGGTAATTATATAGTTAGTGTGTTAATATAACAACTAAAGTAATATAAACAAACTACTTTACCCAATGCTGTACTATAGGGTATATTATACTACAATAAATACACTACAGTTTACTGTAGTAAAAACTAAAGTATACTACGGTATTTATTACAGTTTATCTGTTCACTATAGTTAATACTACAGTATGATGTAGCATTCATTAACAAAGTGTTGTAAATACTATAATATATACAGTATACTACAACTTACTATAGTATGGTTCAAAAACACTATACTATTTACTATAAATTACTATAGTTTTTTTTATGTGGGACTAACTAAAAAAAAAAAATTTCCACCGCAAAACATCTCAATTTTGTCACAAGGTGACGCTGTTTATTTAGTCCGCAGAGTTTTTCATCAAGTCAGCAGCACTTGAATTCAGTTTGTCTGTACAGTCGTCGATTCGTAGGCCTTCATACCATCTGCATAAAACAGCCATGTCTTTGAGGGCAAGAATGGGCAATATGGCCTAAGGTCAATAAGTTGTTTTGAACACAAGTAGGCCTACAATAGAATACAGGCCGTAATTTCTGGCTGATCAAATGTAGGCTGTAGTAAAATGATAGTCATAGTGTTGTAATCAGAAAAACGCTAAACGAATGTCTGCCAAACACAAAGAAGCCTAAGTAAAAGAGGTAATGCCTCTATAGACCTTAATCTGGGAAGACGCCATGTTTGTTTTTGTTTCTTTCGCGAATGAAAAACTTTTCCAGCAGGTTTTAATTTTGTAAAGATGCATTTTCAGTGTTTACGTCAGCTGATGTCTCTCTCGACACCCTATATTTAATAGCTAAACTTCCTTCAAGCCTCGTTTTGATTCGCGATAGGCTAAATAAAATATGGTGCCAACCCCGATACCACGGCGATAAGATGGAAAGAGAAAAAGTATGTGTGAATTCAACAAATTATAGCCTAAATGTCTGTTTTTAATTGAGATCTGGGATCTATGCTGTCGCACTTTCTACTCTTATGAACATTTCTTTATGTTGTGTTTTTGAAAGTCATTTTCTTTCAGATTAATTTGGCCTAAATCATGTTTTATATTAGCTATAGGCTAGCTATAGCCTAAACATTTATAACGTGGTGACAACATGCTCAGAATTTTGTTATAGTTTTATTGCGTTTACCCAACAGATATTTCAAAAAATAATATGAAAAATGTAGGTAGCCTATAAGTTTGGAGGGGGAAAAAATATTATAGTTAAAATTATATATTACTGAACACACATTTGTGTGTTCAGGACTTGGCTCTGACTTTAGGCTAACTTAGACAGAAAACTTTTAAAAAATAAAACTATATAGGCTAGTATAAATATAAAACCAAAATAGGCCTATCATATGAATATCCTACATATTTTACAATCCCAGCATTGCAAGTCGTAGCATTTGTAACCTATTGTCGTCTCTATTTGTAGCCTATAGGAACACACCCCATCACCCATGAATACCACATTAAAGCACATTATCTGCGGAACTGCTGCGTCGGGTTTGTATTATTATCTCGTTTTCGCTTCCAAACCCATCCTTCATTCATCTCTCTCGCTGGGCCTGTTTCCAATCCGAGGACATGCGTGATAGATTTGTGAAATCATGCCCACCCACGTCATCTCTACGCTCGGTGGGCTCCGGTATCAATAAGATTATATGGGCAGGAAATGTAGAAATCCTCAACAAAGAGCTTCATCATTAAACAAACACCCCACGGCTTTCAGCAGCCAAATGCGAGCGAAAATGTTTCACTTTCATCTGAACGACCCGACAATTTTATATGATATACCTAATTTTCACCATATCATTAAAGAAAACTACTTTAAGCGCAATGGGAAATGCAAGATATTATTTGGAGAGAGGAAACATGTGTGCGAAGATCATATACAGCACCTTATGATAAATAGCCTATTATAAATCTGTTTCTTGTTTTAGCCTCATTGCTTCAAAGCTGAACGACATTTCTAGCTATTTTATATGCCTATATATTTTTACTTTAATGCTTTCCTTATAATATTTCTACATTTTACTTTCTATTTCGATTGTTGTTGTTGTTTTTAAATCCAGATATACAGTAGGCCGACAAAATTAAAATACCAGTTATACTGATATAAAATTATTTTGGCCTTAATGCTAGTCTACTGTATTGTTGTTATTATTTATTTATTTATTTAAGTTATAAAATAATGTAGATACAAATAATTAGGCTACATATAGGCCTGTTATATTAATATTATTATTAAATTACATTCGATATTAAATATTAATTAAAAATATGATGATAATAATAAAAATACCGACTGCTTTGCTAAACTGCTGGCTAAAAAAATACACGTTATCTGTATGATCTCAGGGATACAAAATCACCATGTTATGTAACATTATGTATTTCTAGTGTCCTTATTAATTCGTCAATTTTCATTAAACTTATTATGTGAATAGAGAAATTGGCTACTATAATCTTTTGGTGTTGACAGATTATGGTATTTTATTTGCTACTATAGGCTTATTCTGAGATGAGAGAAGGACAGTGACCGGTTTCATGCTCTCTTTTATTAGTGCACACTAATTTCCTCTTTTATTATTTTCTGTTAATTAAAAAAAGGCAAGATATCTGATGTCGAGCAGTCAAAGAAGCAGAAGAGTCTGTCTTTTTTATACAGAGGTTAAGCGACATAAATACCCTTGATACTTCAGTGACATGATATCAATCATGGTTCCTTCAGAGGACCGTCTGCGGGCAGAACCTGGTCGAGTTGCCCTGTTTTCATTGGAGTGGAGCTTCTTCCTGAGAACTTCGTCATGACATCATCGTCATCTGATTCCCGAACAGCTGCAGGAATCCAGTTGCGTTGGAGTGGACGATGGACATTGTTGCTGTGTATGCAGCTCTCAAGACCTCCTGCGCTCGAATGTTGAGGATTCCTGTGTGGCCGAATTAAATCTTGTGTTGATACAGCGTGCTCGTCTCTTTATAATCCATCTTCCAGAGTGTTCTGAGGAACCAGGAACAGACCTTTCCGAGTGTGAGAGAATTTAAGACTAGCGCGTGGCCATCTGCTTGTTTGGAACCCGTCTCGTGGACTCCAACTTGTGGATTATGACCCTGGACACTGATTTAATGGATGACCTTTTTGTTGACGTGGTTGGAGAAGGTGGCAAGGAGTCTGGAGACGAACATCTTTCGACCTCCTCTCTTTCTGCTTCCGACCAGGTGCATAACAAGGGGGATAAGGACCACGTCCCCTCTTCCATATGTCCCTCAAGTTCGAGCAAAAGCCCTTCGGTGAAACCGCCCTATTCCTACATCGCTTTGATCACCATGGCGATCCTGCAGAGCCCAAAGAAGCGTCTCACCCTCAGCGAGATATGCGACTTCATCAGCCACCGGTTCGCGTACTACCGAGAGAAGTTCCCAGCCTGGCAGAACTCAATCCGACACAATCTCTCCCTAAACGACTGCTTCGTGAAAATGCCACGCGAGCCGGGTAATCCCGGGAAAGGGAATTACTGGACTCTGGATCCCAGTTCATCGGATATGTTTGAGAACGGAAGTTTCCTGAGGAGGAGGAAGCGATTTAAACGGCAGCACTTCAAATTTGGGGTGTTCAAAGATCAAGCGCTGCAGCCGAGTGCTTTCCCGAACCTAAGCTACGGCGCGTACGGGCTCAGCGCGTCCTGCGCGCACTTACCGGGGCTGGATATCTACCCGTTTGGCTTCCATCAACCCATCGGTGTTCCACCTGTTGGCGGCATTTTACCGGCTCTGTCCACGCTTTTCTCGAGGAACTCTGTCGCAGCCAAGTCTTTCCCACAGTCCCAAACAGTGGCCATCGAGCCTGTCACCCCTGGCCTCGCCTGCGCAATGGCCCCGACCTCTCCATACGCGTCCTCAGCACTGTTCAATCCAGTGGGCTTCCCTCGGGTCCTCAATTTTCAGTACGAATACCAGAAGCTACAAAATGTGCACAGCCACGTGGATTTGTCCACTAAACACAGACACCTGGCTAGTGTCAATGACTAACATCGCATATTTGGACACGAAACTTTATTTTTTTTCTCAGGAATTGTTTCATTTATCCCGAGGTGTATAAGAGTGTGTAGAGCATCGCGTCGAGTGTTTGCGAACATTTTAACGAACTTTTGAGTTTATTTTCTGTCAGGAAAGAATTCAGTGAGTGTATTTCTGTTACATGCTGAGAATTCTTTTTGATGCATGTTATTTTATTGGAATGATTAAATATCGAATGATTCAACTAGGATATTTAAATGACGAATTTCCTTTTCGCATTTTGACGGAAATAAAACTGACATTTGTAAATCCACAATAAACGTCGTGATTATTAATTTATTCATAATTTGGCAAGGACAATGTTTCCTTTCTAAATAAGCTACAACCTGAACCCTGTCTTTTTTTCTGCTGGTTAAAAGACGATGTTGTAAAAATTGTGATTTACTTGCAAAATTCATCTTCAAATATACTGTAAATACAGTGCCATTTTTGCACTTTTTTTGCAGACGTGTCTCACACACGGGTAAACGATTTCAAATAAGCAACCACCCCAAAAAAAGGTAAGATCAGGTAAGAAATCGATTGATAACATTTTGAAGTGCATTCATTTTATATCTCCTTCATAAAATAGGCAATCAATTCTGAAACGCATAGGCATACATTTAAACACAAGTTGTGTAAAGTCATAAATAAAACCAGGGCTTACAAAGTGACAATACCCCACTTTTTTAAAAATGTAAAGGTAAAGTGCCCTTGGTGCTTTCCTTTATAAATCTAGATAATTAGGCCTAGTTATGAGTATATGGGAGGGTTTATTATTATGGTATATTGTGCATTATATTACACCACCTATTGTATTTAATTTTGTAACAGCCATAATAATTTATATTTTGAATTTATTTCAATGAATCGATTCAATTTAGTGTTTGAATTAAATGGATGGCATGCTGTTTTCTATGGTTAAAATGATGACCTCAGAGACGTAAAATTGCTCTGAAAATCATTTACAGGGGGACATTTATATTGTCACTTAATAAAAAAGTTTTGTCATTTCTGATAGTAACGAAAACCACAGATACCTATATGGCTGTTCATTTATAGACCATCTCCATCATATAAGCTGAAGAAGTTAGAAGTTTAACACATGTCCACTCGTGTCGGTTTATTTGTTTAAGCTTGTTAAGCGGAAATAATCAACCAGATCAGTCTCAAATGCGCTTTACAAATATGCAGTATCTCGCCTGAGCATGAGCAGATTTCCAACTGAGCGCGCACTGTAAATAATCTTCTCCAAACGCTCAGCAGCAGTCTTGACAGCTGTATGTGCGCATGCTCAGGTCTAACTATATTCTATTAGTCTGAAAATCATTTAACCCTACATTAATTTTCAGTTGTTGATTTCAAAGATTCTACACAACATGCATAGGTTATATACAGCCAATATAATCACATGACCGCATGTCTTCAATTTGATGCTTCTTCCCTGAGTCCCTTGTTAACATCTTGGGGCCTGTTTTTTTTTTTTTTTTTTTTTTTCCTTGACAATATTTAACTTTTTTTTTTTTTTTTTTGGTATGATTTCATAATAATCAAATCATTTTGTCACCAAATTCATAGAATGATTAAAAAGTTATATTTCTACTGAGAAACAATAGACTAGAATGAAGAATAAGGGCAACCTCTTGAAGATTTTATTTTATGTGTACTGTACAGTGATGCGCTTTTTAATCTGCACATATAGACAGGAGAGAATGTCAAATGGCACATATGTGCAAAATATAGATACATCCATCTGAAGATAATAAAGATAATGTGGGCAGTGTCTTTAACGAGGAAAAAAGCGTTAAAACGAATACTGTATGTTTATCTAAATATATTAGTATTTATTTATAGTGTGTGCGTTAAGTCTGTGCTTCACCGCTCGCCGAATTTTAATTGTTTCATGCGTTATATCCTAATGTATTTGATGAATTTGACTGATATTAACACCTACCACTACTTATTATTATTAGCTATTATTGTTATTATTAATAATAATAATATAACGTTTAGGAAATGGCACCTAATGAGTAAAAAAAGTTCTACTTTTCCACCATTTAAAATGGTCTATTTATAAATGCATTTTATGTTGCAGAATGGCGAATTCAAAGTGAATTAAAAAAAATTTAAGTCGATCCTTAATCGCCAATATTTTATCATACTGACAAACAGTAGGCTAGCATGCCTCGGAATTATTAAAATAGCTACATTTTAAATAACACACATTAAAAACAATAGCCTAAGTTACAGCAAAACACCAGGAGAGAAAGAGGGGAATGTCACGCATGGCCACATTTAGCGTCCTTCAGTGTTTGTAAATTGAGTGTGCTGTTTCAATGAATGCAAATATCATGGAAGCGCGAGATTTGGAGTGCCATCCTGACATGATGGGTGGAATTCATCTCAACTGGGATCGTGAAATCACGTGCTTTAATCCTGCTTTCTGTTCGATAATTGTCCCAGTGCCACTGGGGAGCATATTGCGTTGTATTTAGCCTGCTTCATAAAACAATTACACAGACTGGTATTTTCTTTTTTTGTGAATAAAACTTCAGATATAGCCTATATCACATAGACGAAAATTATTTATTTGTGTCTGTATTTTATATGGGCTACATAACCCAGATTATACATCACTTGGAATATTGAGACAGTAAAAATAGCTTTCCGTTAATTTTATGACATGAGAATATAGGCTATGTTTAGGGCATTGAACTGTGGTTTGATGTTTGACGTCTTCCAGTCTTTCTCTTTTAACTGAAATGGTTGGACAATGAGCTTTATAACTAAATGCACTGCATTAATCTTTGAGAGAGAGAGAGAGAAAAAAAAGCGTTTAAGAGCGTTTAAGCCAGAACCTGAGATTAAATTCCCTGCACCTGACAAAATAAAGGAAACAAAAGAGTGTGTCTTTGTGAGTGTGTGTGAGCACAAGAAAATTCACCAGTGTAAATGTGTACAGCTGTCTTTAGAAAGATTCCTCTGTTGTTGGCTTTGAATAACTGCCTTTATTTAGCCTCGTCCCAACAGAGTTACAGAGATAAATATTTATTTCTACAATGACCATCACAGCATATGTGTGACCCAGCTCATACATCTTGCTTAAGGACTATATCGTCTTTCCCATCTGTCAGTTTGTTTTTCTCAAAAACAATCTGCGAGATTATATTTTCTCCAGTCAAATAGTCGCCTAAGACCCATAACTTAAAACAAAATAAGTCATTTCATGTACGAAGACAGAAATCATAATAAGCCCTACATTTGTGGTCTGAAATTGAATACGTCATCTGTAAAAACTCCACTTCACGCTCCATCAGTGTCACATTAAGCATGTTAATAATATTGTGATTGTGATGAATTGCTATTTATGTGACACCCTCCAGCAGTGCTGCCAGTGCGAGCGCTCTCATGAGTCCCGAGCTTATTAGCAATGACGTATTGTAATTCATATTTTACCCCCCGATACGGTTTGCTTTTACAAGGGAAAGAACGAGCAGGTTCGGTTTAAAGGTCCGCTTGTACCTGACCCGAGAGGCGCTTTCCCCTGTTTCTCCATGCCAAGTTAAACAGGATGGTTAAAATCATTCCTCAAAGCCTGTACCAGCACGTGCAGGTCTCCTCTCTTCTCCAATCACGCAAAACAAAGACGCAGAGCTGCAGAGGTGCTCTGTGGGATAATTCTACTCTTTCCAAGCAGCTTCCTGAAAAGGAAAATTCTGTTCCCTCATAATTTCCCTGTGTGTTTGAGGTGTATTGTGTTGTGTTTGAGCTGCGAAGGTAATAAAGTGATGTAAGGGATGAAACAAAGACAGTATAGATCACTTATTAGATCACGTCTAAACGTTTCAAGACAGACAACTCCAGCACAGGGGTTAAGGGATGATATATAACATATTTTGCGACACGGAAGTAAGCCATTTTCTGTGAAAGTGCGAGACTTCAGATTCATTAGCTGATAGGTAGCCTAAATAACTAGAATAAAAAAACAAAGTGCAGTAGGGTAAAACTATTTATGATTACGATAATAAATTAAAATAATAATATGATAACAAATACCAGTTTGCAGTATCAGGCAGCATAATGGACTGTTTTTGTACAGTTAAAATAACTGGAAGATGACCTCGGAAGCTTAGCACATTAAAAAAATTAGAAAATGACCACACCTGCTTTTACGTTAAAAAACGTAAAAAAAATAAAAAAATAAATAAAAAAAAAGTTATTTATTTTTTCTTTCCTTAAATTCCCTCTGAGCAACTACACAACCCATAATCGCACAGCAAAATCCATCAGACAATAGAGTGCAACAGTCGGGCTCCAGATGTAGCCTAAAAATTCCATTCATTTTCTCCATAGGGAAATTGATTTTCAAAAAGACAGCCTTACTGTGAGCTACTAGGTTGTTTTGTAACATTTGCTTCTGTTGAACCCGTCAGCCCGCAAATGGAATTCGTGCTGAAAAACTACATTAACCATGAAGCTGCACAGAAAGTTCCACCAATCAGAGTCGAAACACATCTAGTGACGGGCGATTTCAAAACACTGCTTCGGAGCGTTATGAATCTTTTGAGTCGAATCAGTGATTCGGATCGCGTGTCAAACCACCAAACTGCTGAAATCACGTGACTTTGGTGCTCCGAACCACTGATTCGATTCGTAAAGCTCCGAAGATTCATGAAGCAGTGTTTTGAAATCGGCCATCATTAGATATTGTTAAAAAGTCGTTATTTTGTTTTTTTTGGCGCACAAAAAATATTCTCATCGCTTTATAATATTAAGGTAGAACCACTGTACTCACATGAACTGATTTAAATATGTTTTTAGCACCTTTATGGCTCTTGAGAGAGGAAGTACCATTTCTGTCTATGCAGGCCTCACTGAGCCATCGGATTTAATCAAAAATATCTTAATTTGTGTTCCGAAGATGAACGAAGGTCTTACGGGTGTGGAACGACATGAGGGTGAGTAATTAATGACATTATTTTCATTTTTGGGTGAACTAACCCTTTAAGTACACAGTCTTGTACCTTTGCATTTTTGTCCGATTTTCAAATACTTTTTTGCTTCAAAGTTCGTAATGTTATGATTCACCTACTTCTGCCTACATCACGCGTGACTTTTCCAACGTGATTGCGTAATGTGTGGCGCATCGCAGAGCTAGTGCAAGATGAGCATTTGTGGTTAAGAAGTATATACATTTTTTTTTTTTTTTTTTTTTTAGAAAATGACAGTTCGTTTTACTAGATAAGACCCTTATTCCTTGTCTGGGATCATGTAGAGCCCTTTGAAGCTGCACAGAAACTACAATTTGGACCTTCAAACCATTGGTAGCCGTTGAAGTCCACTGAGAATAATCCTGGAATGTTTTCCTCAAAAAACATAATTTCTTTTCAACTGAAAATCTTGGATGACATGGGGGTGAGTAAATTATCAGGAATTTTTAATTCTGAAGTGAACTAATCCTTTAAGGTAGTGTGTGAGTGTTAATGGGTCAAGTGTTCGCAAAAGAAATGTGATCTTTAGCTGTTTCTTGAAAATGGCTAAAGACTGCTTGGGTTGAATTAAGGTCATTCCAGCTGCGGGAACAGTGATCAGATTTGATCAAGGATGAAGAAACAGTCTGAAAATGGTTTTACAATTAAAGCATTTGTATTTTTGTTTTGTTTTTTTTTAGCTGAAACTAGACCTCAAATTTCACAGGATCCTTGTTCATGCACGGTACACACTTCAAACTCTCTTTTGATCCATTCATGTTACAATACAAATTCAGGTGCTCGGCTAAAAAAAACCAGAGCATTCCGACTGAAACGGTGAAATAAAAAGCAACAAAGTGTTGACTTTTGGCACTTTATCAGAAGCAACACACTGACACAGTAAGTGACATATCTGAGATCCTTCCCTCGATGAAATCTGATCACAAGTGGTCACAGGAGACACATTTGAGATGCATGAAAACACCCAGTGTAAACAGCAATCTGTCTCAGCTGTCCACTTGTGATCGGCTCACCAGAGATGGATGTTAATACCAGGTGTAAACAGTCTTTTTATAATCCGACGCGACAACGTAATTGCCCTTTAAAGGGACAATAAAGATCTACTGATACTGCAAGAGACTACGACAGAGTGATGCACATCCTTACTGACAGGGAAGTTGTTGTATGATGTCAGCACTTGACTGATGTCACACAGATGATCAGTTCACACACTCTTTCATGAGCACCACACACACACATGTGCTTTTCCTGGCGAAACTTGTGCCGCTCTACCTCTCCATTTGCACTGAATTGAGTTATAAATCACCCCGCACCTCCACCCTTCGCCTTTCATCAGTGGGCTTGTGTCCTTTTTCCAGAACCAGCGGGCCTCTACTCACTGTTGAGCCAAACTATTTATTTGAGGGGTAACCAAGTAGTGCACATACATTTGCGTGCACACGTATGCCAGTGTATTTCAACTACGTATGTATGTGGGAAATGTGTGCATGCGTATGCCCCCTCCTCACTCCCACCCCAGCTGGTTTCTTTGCCAAAATCAATTTGCCAGTAGATGACAGTGAAATACTGCAGGAAAGCCACCCAGAAGGGGTATGAGCTAACACCTCAGCCATGCTCCTCTACCAATGGGCAGAGCAGATGAATGAACAGCAATGAGAGAGATGGAGAGAGAAAAAAGGAAGTGCAAATGGCCCATAGGGAAAGAAAATGAGAAATTTAATTAGGACTGCTTAATGTGTCCAGGTTAAGAAGTGGTGTATGGTTGTCTGCTAACCTCTGAGGCACCCTGCTGCTTCCATGCACATGGAGCCCTGATGCACACGCTTAGTGCATACTGAGTAAAGAAACCTGCTGCTTTAAAAGAGCATACTAGGCATACTAACATTGTATACTTCTTTCTGCAATATAGTGAAGTGTAGTGCAGTGTGCTCACATTTCAGTGTTATGAACCAGAAATAAATATATTGGTACTGTTTAAAAATGTTTTTAGTCACTTTTTAAAATTTAATTTATGCAACATACAATAAAAAAGTTCCATACACATACATATAAAAACACAGACAACTGACAGACCATCTCAAATTGTAGTATACACACAGATAAAATTGCATTAGAACAAGAGAAAAGATATTTCATCTCTAGGACAAGAGGGATTAAAAAAGAAAAAATATACTTCAATGATTCATTGGCTAAACATTACAGAAATAGTAGTATGTTATGCCAGTCTGAATTCGGCCATTTTCTGAAGTTAAATTTTGTATAAAATGTCCTAACTTTAGTCGGAACAATCAGATGATTGCAGAATCCATAACAGCACAGCATACAATTCTCACTATTTCTAAATAGCAATGCAAGTGGCCAAAGCTATAATATTTCAAATTTTAAGTTTTCTTAAAGGGATAGTTCACCCAAAAATGTTATTGAAAATTATCTCATAATTTACTCACCCTCAAGTCATCTTATGTGTATATGACTATCTTCTTTCAGCCGAACACAATCGGAGATATATTAAAAAATATCCTGGCTCTTCCCAGCTTTGTAATGGGACTGAATGGTGCCCGGGTTTTTGGAGTTCCAAAAAGCACATCCATCCATCCTAAACGTAATCCATACGACTCCAGTGGGTTCGTATGTTCTGGTGGAAGAGTAACCTCTGACCTGAGGTATGACGTATTGAGGAACGCGGAAGTGCAAAACAAAACACCGGTCACAAATTAGAAGTCTAAAGGCAGGAACACACCAAGCCGACGGTCGGCCATCGGGCAGTTTTTGTTCGTCGGCCGACTAAGTTTTCTCAGTGTGTTCCGCACCGTCGGCTGAAGTTGGTCCTCGTCTGCTTTTTTTCAGCCGATTCGACATGTTGAATCATCATCAGAGCTCGTCGGTCAGACGGGCCATCTGATCATTCTGATTGGCTGTTCAGCTACTGCCACCTGCTGGTACGGAAAGGCATTTCATCTAACGCAGGCGCAGAACGGACGTACTACTTGGCCATCGGCTGTCGAGCGTCGGTTTGGTGTGTCAGGGCAACTTTGGACCTAGACGCTGCCGATGTGAGCCAACCCCGCAGTCTGCTTTCGTCGCCACTAGTTCGGCGGCGTCGGCTTGGTGTGTTCCGGGCTTTAAACGAGAATTTTTAAAGAGAAATGTCAGAGGATTTAGATATAAGAGAAGAGGAGCTTGAGTTTGTTGAACAGCCCTATTTGTTTAAACCTTGAGAGGAGTCTACTCTCACCTAAACTTACGCTACTCCTACATCCTACGTAATACGTCAGGTCAGAGGTCACTCTTCCACCGGAACTCGACTTGTGTACAGCCGTTATTGAAAGCCAGTGATTATAGATTATAAAGTTTTAAATATGGATATTTTTCTTACAAAAACCCATCACTTCGCTTCAGAAGGCATTTATTAACCCACTGGAGCCATATGGATTACTTTTATGATGGATGGATGTGCTTTTTGGAACCTCGGGCTCCATTTAATCCCATTTCGAAGCTTTGTTTTTTACAAAGCTATTTTTTAATATAACTCTGATTGTGTTCGTCTGAAAGAAGATAGTCATATACACCAGGATGGCTTGAGGGTGAGTGAATCATGGGATAATTTTCATTTTTGGGTGAACTATCCCTTTAAGGTGAACAATTTCTAAGGTGATAACTGGACACCACATGCGAAATAAGAGGTCATTTGACAAAAATTGAATGAAAAAATGAATGCCGTATATAGTATAACCTACTGCACACGCAACATTCAGTAACTATGCCATTCAGAATGTTCTTTGGTCAGTAAACAATTTCTGTACTTTTATTTTATGAGATAAAATGTATTTTGTAGTTTTGCTAACTTCACTATTATGCTAATATAGAATGCTAGAGTATAATATAGAATGAGTAGGTGTTTTCAAATTCTTAAACTAATACACGATAGACTGCAAAAAGCAGTATGTAGTAGTATGGTAGCAGGCCTTTGCTATTTCAAACAACGCCTCTCTTTTTGCATCAGTAGAGGAAGGCTATATATAAACACCATAGCCAAATAATCTTTTTCGAATTTCTGAGTCAGAGTCTCATTGCGCAACACAACAATGTGGAGTTTCTTGAATGAAAAATGTTTCTCAACCAAAAATTAAACAAAAGCATAATAACATCAAATGGTGCCCCCCCAGCCCCCTCCAATTGCACAATTAGCTGATTCCTTTGCTAAAAATCTGCTGTCATGTAATCAGGAAGAGAACAGGAAGTATAATTAACATATGGGTCAGAGGCTACAGAACTGGGTTAATGTGCGTTTCAGTCTCTGGTTACTGTTGCCGTGTTTTTTCAATGGGCCCAAAGCCTGATTATGCTGACGTGGTGATGGTCAGGCTGCCTATGGTCAGGTGGTTTATTCGAGATCTCCTTCACCCTCAGCCGCTGGGTGTTGCTATGGGAACTACATGAGGTTTGTGGACCACCAGCAGCGAGCTTCAGCAGGAGATTGGCTCTTAACCTCACCAATTCCTCAACCTCAACCTTACTCTTTGGTTTGGTTTTCCGCTCTTCTCCGTTAACGTCTGCAGCGGTGTAGCAGAACTTGGACCTGGACTTTTAAAAGGCATTGGAACGAGTTATGGAAGGGAAAAATCATGAGCTGGCATTCATAGTGGACACTTAGCCAAACCTCACGCTTTGTATCAGAAGAACAAATTATGCTTATTCCCTTCTGATCCTTAATCCAATAGACCAAGCTCAAAGGAAGCCGGAGAGGATTTGGTGTAAAACATCTTTTCTCTGGTACAATCGGCCTCAATCCCTCATTTTAAAAAATGCCTGTTCTGCATCAAGGCATGATATTAATACGCCTGCCTTTCTCTCTGTAAGCGTGACCTCATTGAGAAGAAACATTACACCAAGTTTTAGCGAATTGATTACTATGAGTATCAGCAAGTGCATGAAATGCCAAATGCCGCCCTGCCACCCAAACCGTCAGCAGGGCGAGTATGCACTTCATTTCTGCGCTGCCTGCCTTGGTGGTCTCTGGTGTAAGCTATATTTTACCCTCGCCTTTCTTTTTCCCATTTTTTATAGCAAACAGAAAATTGTTCCTAATTCGCTGTTGCTAGAGGGGGGTAATTTGTGGCTTTTGGCAGAGCGTCACAAGCCCAAAATTTGAAAAAGCTGCTGTGGGGAAGCTGTTTTTTACGGCCGTGCAGGACACGTTTTGGCAGCGAGAGAGCCAATCACTTTTATATATCAAGGAAAAAACAGAATTAAGGAAAGGAAGCGCTGGAACTAAACAGAGGGCAACAAGACTGTATTGATCTCTGAGGAAGGAAGTAACCCTTGTCTAACATAGTTATCTCCCGTTTTATACATACTGAGGAGGCTTTCGCAGCTGGCGCATTTGATCTTGAGATGTTTCCATGAAGTTTCTGAGGAGATCAAGAACATATGGGAGTTACAACATTAAGTGTAAATGAATGAATGTAAACTGTTGAACATGAAGTGTGCGGTAGCTCCAAACTAATTACATTTTCTCGGTCCTGTTGAAGACGGTGGGAAAAGTGCAGGGAAACTAAACTTGTTTGATCATATTCTATAGAATTAGGCTTATAAAATGAGCCTTAACCTGTTCAATGGTTCTTTGCATATATTTACTCTTAGTGTTAAAGGGTTAGTTCACCCAAAAATGAAAATTCTGTCATTAATTACTCACCCTCATGTCATTCCACACCCTAAGACCTTCGTTAATCTTCGGAACACAAATCAGGATATTTTTGATGAAATCCAAGAGGTATATGACTCCTCAATAGACAGCAATATAACCACCACTTTCAAGGTCCAGATTCTCCTTCGCTGTTTACATTGCAGCGCTTCCAGGTTCTACGTCAGAACACTGACTCATTATTGGCCAGCTCCTGCGTCAGCATCACACGCATGCATCGTGCTGCTCACGTGAACAGCGTCTGCCAATACTGAGCCGGCGTTCTGACGTAGAACCTGGAAGTGCTGAACGTAAACAGCAAAGGAGAATGACACAGAAGAGAACATATTGTTGAATAAAGTCATTATTTTTGTTTTGTTTTTATGCACAAAAAGTATTCTTGTCGCTTCATAAAATTAAGGTTGAACCACTGCAGTCACGTCAACTGTTTTAACAATGTCTTTACTACCTTTTTGGACCTTGACAGTGGTGGTTATATTGCTGTCTATGGATGAGTCATACCCCTTTCGGATTTCATCAAAAATATCTTACGAAGATGAACGAAGGTCTTACAGGTTTGGAACGACATGAGAGAATTTTAATTTTTGGGTTAACTAACCCTTTAATAACAGCAGTGTTTCCAGTAGGGCTAAGAAAATATAATGATTAATTGCGATGATCTCGATATAAATTCCTAAAATCCCAAGATCTATCTTTTACTCTATGCCAGTGTTTCATGCATCACTTGTTGGCGCCACACACTATTCGCAGTCCACATTGAATGTGACGAAAAAAGTGCACTTTATCTAATAATAGCACACACGTCTTTCTAGCTGTCCTCAACTGGAGGCACGTAACATTCAATGTAGCCAATGTAGTCTGATTCACAAACAAGTGACTCTTATGAACTGATTCTTTTCAGTGAATCAAAAATCTATTGTACAGCGCAACCACTGTAGTGAAATTCACTAACAAATGACTCTTTTGTACTGGTCATTTTAATGAATCATTCAAAAAGACTCACAAGCTCAGGAGTTGCAGTGTGAATCAGTATGACGAGTCAGAGCGGTTATTGAATGAACATCAAGTAGCTCATTTTAATAATTAGGGTGTGTTCACACTTGGCATGTTTGGTTCAATTAAAACGAACCCTGTTGCGATTGCTCTGTTAGTGTGGTTCATTTGAACATGTGTGAACACTGCCATCCGAACCCTGGTGCGCACCAAACAAGCGGACCAAGACAGTTGAAAAGATGTGTCTCGGTCCACTTCCAATCGAACTCTGGAGTGGTTCAAATGATATGTGAATGCAACACTGACCAAAGACATGTAAATGAACCAAAAACAGAAAGATGAGACCCTAAAAAGGACAAAATGCTCACGTATATCTATTTTTCTCGTCATAGTCGTGATGTTACCCATCACAGTTCGGTGCAGGCATCAGAACTGCATCTCCTTGCAGCAGATCATATGTGTGTGTGACGGAGGGATTCCTGCCGCTGTTTTGATTCCATTTATCCCATCACACAGCACTGTTTTGGATGATAAGTAAGTCTCAAAATATGCAATATGTCATAAAAGCCAACCAATCAAGTTGTCAGCGTATCCTTATGCCTTTAGGTTCGGTATCTTTTGGTTCGGTGATAAAAATGCCAATCTAAACGCTAAGTGGACCGGGACTAAATGTGAACCGAACTACATGTGTGAATACACCCTTAAACTGTAAATGTAAACTGTATAATAATTTGTTATTTTAATCATTTTAATTGTATATACTAAGCATGTTCACAATTTACAGCAATAGCTGAAGGAGAATTTCTTTCATTGTAAATTAAATACACCTAAATTAAATTAAATCAAATTGAAATCAGAATTGAATCAAGAGCTTTGAATCAAATTGAGAACTATCTTTGTATCAGTGCCCAGCTCTAGTTTCCAGAGGCCCTAAATATTTCTTTATTGGTCTTTTAGGTTCATCCTCCTAACTCAGTTTCCTTCTCTTTAAATACCTTGTTTTCCATTTTTTTCTCCCCTTGTCTGACTCTCTCCCCTATATTCACTTTCACTCTTCAGGGACTGCTGAAGCATTTCAGCGTCTCCGACTCCAGCATGGTTTTTCACTTTCACAACACTACGTCATTACCCTGGGTGTTTAAACACTTAAGGAACGTTTAAAGAGCAGAGGGGGGAAAAAACAGAAAGTTGTACATTAACTCTGCATTACCCAAAGGCACTATAAAACCTGCACCCAGGGCAAAATGTGAATAAATAAAACCTGCGCCTGTCAAATATCTGGAACAGAAGAGTGGATGCGAACGAGGGGGGGAAGCCACCATGTTGAAATTAGAAGCACTAAACTTGGAGGGTGTCTACTCTGCTGTAGACTGTGAGACCTTTAGACCAGTTGTTGTGTGCCAATAACTAATGATGTTGGGCGTATTGCCTGCCAAGCCAAAAGTAGCAAAGTGTTTGAGTCTTAATAACTCATTTTGTTGAATGACACAACGCAGTTGCCATTCGGAATGGGAACACCATCACAGAATACGACACTCCTTGTGCCTACAGTCACTGGAGGTCTTACAGCTGCGAAGAACATTCAAGAGTTGAGGATAAGTCTAAATCTAATCAAAACTCGACTGATACTTTGACGTCATCTTCAGTCATTCTCTGAAATATTACAGTTAATTCTTCACCGCATTTAATTAAGCCACTGCACTGCCAAAATAATAGCAACTGTTTGTTGCACTCCAAACACCCTCCAAACATCTGTTTCTGGTGGGAAACTCCATGGGAAAGTTATATCACATTCAGAAACTCGTGGGCAACAGCAGAAAGTTGGAAGAACCAATAACTTTTATGTCTTCTTTACACATAAACCAGTTTTTGTTCTACATTGGGGGCAGTTCTAGGCACACAATAAAGCTCTTTTGATAGATGGAAGTCCTGGAGGACGCCGCAGGTGTTGTGTGGGATACATCTATCACATGCCAAATCAAACCGAAGTTGTTCCTCCTGGATTGAGATGGATGGAAAACAGCATTCCAAGAGTCATGAAAGAGAGCGGGAGAGGGGGCTGTACTTGACAGGCCTCCATGTAACAAAGGTGAAAGTTTGACCTCCTTATCTGACTATTAGGTTTACCGGAGAGGTTGAGTGGAGGAGTGAAGACCAGGGAAAGGTGAAATATGCATTAAGCGTTCCTTGTATCAAGTATATGGGGCGCCATTACAAACTACAAACTTTGCTGTATCTTCTACTAGCGAGTTGTTAGAGATATCCTGACTGGACAGAAGCTTAGCACTTTAAAACCTTCCTAGAAGACACACACCTGCTCCAAAAAAGTTACACCTGTAACTATTATTATTGCTTATATACTGTAGGGTTTGGGTTTTAAACAAACCAACACTGTCACATGACAACTTGTAATGATTCACATGAGATGGTGGAATTGTATGATATTGCACAAATTGGCTTGTACGTAAAGATACGACTTTTATAAGTTTTTGAACAACCTATAACTTGTACGTTTTCAAGTCATCTCATACAAATTATTATTTTCATACAAAGGGACATATACATAATAAAAGGGTGGATTGTTTTGGTTTCAGCCAGTATAAGCACCACCTAAGTGACTGCATATGCCCTGGAAACCCCCAAGAACAGCTGAAAAAAAACCTAATTTTTGGACACTTCCTGAAAATTACAATGGTTCACAAAGGAACTAATGTCTTAAAATATGTATTTTAGTGTTAGCTCTGGCAAAAAAAAAATATATACTATATTTTCAATGAAAAATCCACAGCTAATTACTGCTACTAAAACAAATCTATCTATCTATCTATCTAAAAAAAAGAGAGATTCCCATATTTGTATACATTTTATACATTTGTTTTGTTTTTGAGAAAGTTGGCGTTAATAAATTTATTTCTCTGGGGTAGTAAATCTATCCTCACACGTGTCTGGCGTTTACAAATCACAGAAAGCCCCAATTCCTTCATGGCTCACCTATTCTCTTTCTTTCAGTCCTTTCCTCCCTTTTAACCCCCCCTTGGGGAGGAAAAAACCCAGACCTGAACCACACTTCTTTCTTATTTAAGGGGGTCAGGTCGAGCTTATCGGTCTCCGGAGAGCTATAAAGCGGCCAGGCTTGTGTTTTCTCTGCGCGCCTCTGGATGAGTTGCGGCGCGTGAAAGGCTCGCGCTGTGGGCACGCGGAGGTCTCGCGCGCAGTTAAAATGAAACAGTGGCTGTGGAAAGAAAATATAAAGACTTGTGCGGCCTTCGGAGTATTTGACTCCTGTGAACCTGTGAAGTTCCGGGAGGACATGCTCCGTAAATTTCCTTATTTTCGCTATTTTCCCTGTTAAAGCTGCGGTTCAAGCTGGTAAAGAACGTGCGCGCGCACACGTAAATACTGGCATGGCAGGTGTCGAGCGCGCGGAAATGGAGGGCAAACGTAAGATGAAGTGTATGTTTCTGTTCTAGCTTCGACTTTTGACAACAAAATTGAAAATGTTCCCAGAAGATTTAGCTAAATCTGACAAAAACCCTTTTGGACCCTTTCTTTAAAACTACAGCGGTTAACAATGAGACTACAGAACGTATACAAAATGTATATAAACAAAATGGAGGTCCATCAGTAAGTGCCTGCAAAATCATTCCAATAATGGTCTAGTCCATAGCAGTAGATCTCTGGTGGTCTCTTGGGGTATAACGGTGGGTCTGCAAAGAAAAAAAAAAACACTTCCACGTCATTTAATGGCCATTTTAAATGGTTTTAAAATTGGGGCTGGGGATACTTTTGCAGGCAACATTTAAAATTCAATTTACCTTTTGGAAGTAGCTTAAAAACTACTCACATTTATTCCACCTCATTATGCAATGATGCTGCTCGATATAAAACATCTGGAAAATACCTAATTTACAAAAAGAAAAGCTTTCGTGAGAAACAAAAAACACACTTGGTGGCATTTCAATGAACGAACTCAACCACGACCACAGATTTCGCAAATTGACTCATTTAACGATCCATTTCAAGCAGCAGGAAAGGTGTTCAGAACCGGAGCATTACACTGGTAACAAGGATGGGAATGGGTTTTTTTTTTTTTTTTTTTTTTTTTCATTTTATTTACTTATTTGCTGTTTTTCTTTCATCATATGAAAAGGAAACAAGAAAACTGAACATATATCTATCTATCTATCTATCTATCTATCTATCTCTCTCTCTCTCTCTCTCTCTCTCTATATATATATATATATATATATATAATTCTTTACGTATTTGTTATATATATTATTTATATATTTATTTATATATCCCATAGAAAGAGCAATAGAGATATCGCCTGCTGGACCACAGCCAAATAGTGCGTGTCGGTAGGGAGTGTAGACATTAGATGTAAAGAGAGGAAATTTATGTGGTGAGGAATGGGAGGGTGGTCAGGGAATGAATGAATGAGGAGGGGGTTAGAAAGAGAGGTGTGGAAGGAGAGAAGGGGCTTTTTTAGATAGCACGTGTTGGGAGAAAGAGAATGTTTGGATAGAAGAGGGGAAAGTCACGCTAATTTATACTCGGCTAATTGGAACCAGGGCAGGCCCTGCACCTGAGATGCATTCCACAGAACTACAACACGGGAGAGGGACGGGGGGCAAGAGAGTCAACGTGTGTGTTTGAAATGTGTGTGTATCTCTGTGTGTTTGTGTTAAGTCAGAGGTCAGGGTTTTTTTAACATGGAGGAAAAGGTCAGCATCAATGGTGTCTTTGTTATCTAGCATCTCACAGCGGTTGGAGTGTGTCGAGAATCGCTCCGTTGTGACGGTCGCACAAAGCTACTCGTAGCCAGACCACCCTGATTTTCGCACACACACGCTCATAAAGTTTCTCCAATCAGTTTGGAAAATCTGGAGCGCACAGTCACTATTATGATCTAACAACCAGGCCTTTATAGTGGCAGATGGACATCATCATGCTAAAATTCTCACTCAAACATGGATGCTTAAGTCATAAAGCAGATTGCCAGATGTTAAGAATATATCACTGTATCAGTCCAGCTGGTATGAAATTAAGTGCCAACTTTGGTTTCGTCTGCCATCTCGATGCTGAATAGAAGCGTCTGATAGCAATTTTAACCACTGTACGGATGACAGTCCATGCTGATGATGTGCCTCATATCTTGGCTGGCGTTAGACATCTGCCAGGAAGGCTTCGAGTTGTGCATTATTCAGTCTCGTCTCACACACACAGCTATGCAACCTATCAATATCCTGAGCTGTGAATGGATGGTACACGCTCAAGTACACACATATAAATCCCCGGAGAATAAAAGCTAGATAAATAGATGTGTGGGAAAAAAAAACTAAATTCCATTAAAAATAAAAACATGAGACGGGTTGAAAGACAGCGGCTGCAGTCAGACATATGGGGAGCATATTGGTCACAATGCTACATCCCCTCCTTTTTCTGCTTTTTTCACCTCTTTCTGGAAAGGGAAGAATTGTAACAGAGATTCAGATGTGGCGGAGAGTGTTTTGTTTCCCTCTGAGAAGGGCTGCATCACTCAGGAAGTTCAGGACAGGGTTTTTTTTTCTTGCTCTTTTGAAGATATCTTTTCCAGTTTCATTGGCCATGACAGACAGCTCGATAGTTTGCACACATTAATGACTTTGAGTCACTGGGAGTGAAGGAACGTCGTGCTCAGTTCATTAGTGGTTGCTGCACAGACGCAAACTCTCTTCGTTTTTTTTGCCTCGTGTCTATTCTGAGGGCCCGACTCAAAGTGCATCAAAGAGGCCGCAGCACGTCTGCTTTTCCCGCCTTTCATGACATGCACGCACAAACACGCCCGTTTTGCCCCATTTCTGCAAAATCACAGGAGGACACTTTGATAACAGGTGAAATAAAAACAAAGTATCTGTGAAGTTCAGATACATGAGGCTGGAAGGACACCTCTGGATGCAAATTTGAGGAAAAAAATTATGAAAAATAACACAAATAATATTATTTAAAAAATAATGTCAAATAATTATATTTTTTAAATAAATTAAATACATAGATTTAAAAATTGTAAAATAAATAAAAATAAAATAATACACAAAATATATAATGCATTTATAATAAATAAATTAATCTTGTAAAATCAAGCAAATAAATGTCTCGTTAAAACAATATTCAACCAGAATTTTTCTTGTGAATAAAATATACCTGAATTGTTCACTAAATAATGTACATTAAAGTTGTGATGAAACAGATGTAGAGACAGATCTTCCATATTGTGACGTCCATCAGAGTGAAAAGGATTAATAAAAGAGATAAATTGTAGTGCGGGTTCTTGTATTCACTGGTTTTTGATTGAATGGAGGCAGACCTGAATGCCAGCTTGCAGTCAATTGTAGGAAAGGGGCGGGGTTTAAGCAGACTAATGACTGGAGCAGTCAATCACTTCGCCATGCAGAGAGAAGTAATGACATTTTGGGTAACACTTTAGATTACTGCATCAATGTATCAATGCAACTTTCATGAAGTAAACTTTTTCTAAAAGCCTTCCTTCCGCCGGAAAAAATAGTTCCTCATCGTGAGCAGCAACAGAAGTTACATTATTACGTCATCTTTATGAGTGTGTCAGTCAGTAGTGAAGACTTTTACATTGAAAAGAGTGAATTGTTGTGAACACGGAACAAGACGCAACTGACAAATGCTTTGACTAGCGCTGTCAGTCACGGGAAAACCCCTTAACTGTTAAAAGGACAAGATATTGCAGCGGACATTTAAACAGATTTTTTATTATGAACATAGGACTGACCTGAAGGAAAATGCTAAATCTGAATGCAGGTAATAAACTCGCTCACTCGATCTCTTTCTCACAACACTCTTCTACATAATACAGTAAGCTTCAATGAAAAATATCAATTGAGAACAGACAGTTTACGTTGCTAAGAGTGGTTGCTAAGGGTGTTGTGTAGTGATACACAGAACCGTTGGGTGAAGCGGTCATAGCCGTCGTGTTTTATCGTGACTAAAACACAGCTATTGACCAATCAGAATCAAGGACAGGAACTAACTGTTTTATAAATGTTCATAATTAACATGAATGATGCATAATGTATAATTAATTCTAAAGTAAAGATCATGGTAACCCACTAGTAATGACTCAAGTATTACCAAATCCTTCAGAAGGAATTACTAATAATTTGGATCAGTATCCTAAAGTGAAAATCATGAAAACTCCCTATAATGACTAAAGTTATTGTAAGCTTTTGAGATTTTTGTAAGGTTTTGGGTAGTAATTCCTTCCGATGGATTTGGTAACACTTGAGTCATTACTAGTGGGTTACATGATCTTTACTTTAGAATTAATTATACATTATACATTATTCACATTAATTATTAACCTGTATATAGTATAGCCTATATAATTAACCTGTATATATAGTCCTTAGTAGTCTGGGAGGTATGAAAAAATAGTAGTTAATGATTAGCTAATAGTGAACTACCACATTCGATTAAGCACTATTACTTACTAATTTGTTAATCAGAGTTTCTTATTAGTTAATAGTAGTTACTAGAGTGTTAATAGTCATTTTAGAGTACTGATCCAAATAATTAGTAATTTCTTTAGAAGGATGTAGTAACACTTGAGTCATTACTATCCAAAACCTTACAAAAATCTCAAAAGCTTCAGTCATTATAGGGAGTTTTCATGTTTTTCACTTTAGAATACTGATCCAAATATGTAATTCCTTCTGAAGGATTTGGTAATACTTCAGTCATTACTAGTGGGTTACCATGATCTTCACTTTAGAATTAATTATACATTATGCATCATTCATGTTAATTATGAACATGTAGTGGTTCTTAGTAGTCGTCTGGGAGGTATGAAAAAAAATAGTAGTTATTGATTCAGTTGAGCACTATTACTTACTAATTCAAGTTTCTTATTAGTTAATAGAATTTTAATATTGTGTTACTCATTTGTTCCTGTGTAGTTATTCATTAATGACGGAACAGTAATATTCTAAAGTGTTACCAAATTTTGATTAAAAAAAAAAAAAAACCAATAAAATTAAACATACCATTATGAATCATTCACACTAAGATCAATAACAAGCATTTAGAAAAAAGAAGGGTGAATTTTCATTTCATGCCGACAGTAAGAAAAGTCCTTAGAGCTTTCTTTCATAAATAAGGAATGGTATTGATGAAATTTCCCTGCATTATTTCCTCCATCCCCCTACCCGAGACAAATTGCAGCCATTTCTGTTTTCTATTTTTCCATCACTTCTGCTGGATGCATGCTTTCAAAAGGACCACAGTGAAAATCAGAGGTCTGGCCTTTAGGTCCAACTCACTGCCTTTCATTTGAGATTTCAGATGAAGGACGTAATTTTCTTTCTTTCTGCCTCCCTCTCATCATTTTCTGTCTTCCTTTTATTGGGTGATGAAAAACTTGGGGTCGGGGTTCTTATATGATTAGTTCACGCAAAAATGAAAATTCAGTCATTATTTACTCTCCCTTATGTCGTTCCAAACCCCTTTGCTGTTATTTCTTTCTGTGGAACACATGGTTAAAGAATATTTACACAGCTATTTTGTGTTCAACAAGGTCTGTCAAACTAAGAAAAAAAAAGAGAGAGAGAGAAAAAACACACAAAAATAATTTTTGGGTGCACTGTTCCTTTAAATGAAACCAAAACTGGATTCAAACCCAATTGCAGCGTTTCTCTCTGCCTTGACACCAGATGATCGCTGTTTCACAGTACTCTTTAGCTCAAGGTCTCGCGTGTGCATGTTTTGCATTTGAAGTAACATAACTGGATAGTTCTGAACACAAGTTCTAAAATATCTAATAGCCGGAGCATCAAAGAAAATGTGTTTCACAGGCTTTATGTTTCTTGTCACTTCAAACCCCTTTTTTTTTAGGTTTATTCCTTATGGTACGGGTCAACAAGTGCTGTAACACTAACATTAGCCTCTTGATCAAACATATCCATCAGAAAACAAAGACAGCCCTGTATGATGTAATTGCCCCATTAGCATTTCAGTCTCTTTGGTTGTCAGATTGACATTGGGCTGCGAATTACATGACGGTATCCTAACAGATCCGACTCTTCCATTACGCAAGTGTGCGGTCGGGCCAGGATTAAGGCCCTGATCCACTGTATTGGACAGGAGCAATCCTGGTCAGATCTGCATTGTATTAATTCATCCTTGAAGCGGTATCCAGATCTCTCGCTGTGTCTGGTAATGGGAGGAACAGTATGCTTGCTTTGGCTTGACCCAGAGCCGCGATCAGACCGCAGAGTGGTGTCCATTACAAAGAGCAGTGAGCTCTCTATGCTATGTTCAAACACATCCCGCAGGCCTGCACTTCAAACGACGGCCGTACCCACTCACTAGAAGCAGCATGTCAGTTAGCGAGGCCCGCACAATTAATCAATTAAGGGCCTGTGTGGAGCGCAGCGAGGCCCCATCCTGCTGTGATTTGAGGGAAAGATCATTAGTACTCACACTTGAGCCATTTTAAGATCACTCAAGTCTGAGGTATATGCGGTAAAGCACTGATTTTCATGGCATTAGGTTCTGTTAGAGGTTCCTGATGATCTGCATTATTTCTGAACAGTGTTTCTGAATTAATTCACACGTAAAGTCATTTGTTCAATTATTATTATTTTTTTAATGAATTGTCCAGAAAGGCTCATAAAACAGCCTTGATCCAAGTAATTGGTTTGAATCAGTCTAATGTGTCACTCACTGACTGAATCATTTTGTTGACTCATTCAGCGAACCTTGATTCAGTGAACTGATTCAGTAAACTGATAAAAAGGATACCTTGAGTCACATAAACGTTGCTCATATGACTAGTTAAAAATACATAATCAGAATAATTAAACAACCATTAAAATATTCTACAAAAATTATTGTTTTTCTTTAATATAATATATGCAAGATATTGTAATGTTACAAAAGATTTCTCTTTCAAATAAATGCTGTTCCTTTGAATTCTGATCTGATAAATTCTGATAAAATATTAAGCGGCACTACAGTTTTCAACATTGATAATAATCAGAAATGTTTCTTGAGCATCAAATCATCATATTAGAATGATTTCTGAAGGATCATGTGACACTGAAGACTGGAGTAATGATGCTGAAAATTCAGCTTTGATCACAGGAATTAATTTACATTTTAAAATATATTAAAATAGAAAACAGTTATTTTAAATTGTAATAATATTTCACAATATTAAAGTTTTTACTGTATTTTTGATTAAATAAATGCAGCCTTGGTGAGCATGAAAGACTTCTTTCAAAAACATTTAAAATATCTTATAGACCCCAAACGTTTGGTATAGTTAACATTAACAGTATATGACCAATTATTCTTCAAACACTAAAGAATCAATAATAGAATCATTAAAGTCCTCCAGTAGTCAATAATTTTAACCCTTAAAACTCATCTTTGATCACCAAAATTACATATTTAAACGTTTTTTCCTGTGAAAAAATGCCTTAATGCCTTAAAATAGTTTGAATGTACACCCTTGCCTCATTTAATATACACGGATCTATGAATATGATAATTAGCCCCGCCTCCACTCACTTGCACGAGCTCAGAGATCCACTTAGTCAACTTACTGAGGTAAACGCTGCATGGTATCGCTTTTTACAATGTCGGACACATAACGGTAATTAATATGATTAACGTTTTGCTTGACTACATTTCAAACAGCTAATAATGTGTTGCTAATTGTTACACAAACCATGTTCACATTCACGAGTCAGACAGCTGCCTTCTAACAATCAGTATCATTAGAAACGCTTTGAACAACTCAGAACATCAGTGGAGAAAGGCATATAGTTCATCATAACATCATAATATGCATCATACACCCACCATATTGCTAAATCTACCCGATTTTTCATATCAACAGAAAAATATACTGGGATAACCTTCTTTTGAGACTCCCTTGCACGGTCAGTAAATGATAAGCTAAAGCCCACCGGCACGTTGACGTGATTGGTTACAAGGTAGTTTGTGACGTCAGAAACACCAGTGATTTCAAACCGCGGGTTTGAGACTGTCTTTAGATCACTGCAGTTTTAAGGAGAAAATACTCAGCAATGGTGTTGGCTTATGAATTTGCACATCGTTTGTCTTAAAGCATGTTAAAAACACCACACAGACATATAAACAACATTAAAAACTTGATTTTCACCACAGGGGGACTTTAAGGAACTAAAACCATTAAATAGAAACAGAATCAGAAACCAAAATAATTCAAATCAACCAATTTCACCAACTACTTCACAATATGATGCAAATTGCAATAAATATTTTGAATGTATTCAGTTCTTTGGATGCAGCATCATGACCTGATTCTTCATTAACTAAACTAATAGGAATGCAGACACAAATAAACAAAAGAAAAGATACAAGAATATAAAGTATCAGTGCAATATTCTGAGAATATATATGATTGTATTGGGAGCCTTAGATTGATTTTAGTACTTGTGTAGTCAAACAATATTTCAAGGTTTCAAAAGACTTCAATTTACTTTAGAGACCAGCTGAATGTAGACACTGCAAAGTAAACCTTTAAAAGTAAAGTGCTTTTGAGAGCACATACCTCATAGCTAGACTTCAGTTGTGTTCACAAATGTAATAAATAAACACCACCATTTTACGCACTGAAATGTTGCCAGTGCTCCATAAACGTTAACAGTTTGATTGTGTGCGTATAAAAAAAAAAAAAGCACTCGACGTGCTATTATGAAAGCAAACTTTTGTTGGTCCATTTTTATTTTGTAATTTGGCCAGGGCTATTATCATTGCTTTATAGGTTGCCTGAAAGCCACACACACTGTTACATACTGACTCTAAACAATCACTGCCATGCACACACACACACACGCACGCTCACTCTGTAGGGAGGAACATGAAAACAGCACTAATAGGAAAAAGATGAGGGGACTCCAGTCGGGTGGAGCGCTGGACATCAGTGTGTTTCAGAAGATTCACGCTGTTTACAGTCAATCAGCAGTCGTGTGCTGTGGCTAAGCAGTGTGTAGTTCATCTCCAGCATCTCTTTGATTTACAGTATGTTACATGGATCACATTTTCAGTTTTTTTAAGGAAATTTTTTTTTTAAATGAAGCACTTTAACAATTCTGATACATGAAAAAATATTGCCATCTGTTTTTTTTTTTGTTTTTTTTCTACTGGATCTAACAGATTAGTAGTAATATACACTAGCATCCCCATAAAGGTTTATCCTAGTTTTCAAGTCACTCGATTTTTGTTTTCAGCAAAGCTTTTTCTGTAACTATGACATGCTTGTTACTTCTATGTTAAAGGGATAGTTCACCCAAAAATGAAAATTATCCCATGATTTACTCACTCTCAAGCCATCCTAGGTGTATATGACTATCTTCTTTCAGACAAACACAATCAGAGATATATTTAAAAATATCCTGGCTCTTCCAAGCTTTACAGTGGTTGTGAATGGGGGGCCACATTTTGAAGCCAAAAAATTGCATCCATCCATCATAAAATTAATCCACACGGCTCCAGGGGGTTAATAAAGGCCTTCTGAAGCAAAGCGATGGGTTTTTGTAAGAAAAATATCCATATTAACTATAAAAACTAGCTTCTGGCAGATGACTGTATTGCGGCGAAGAGTAACCTCTGACCCGACTCATGATGTAATAATGAACGCAGAAGCTCAGAGGATAGAGCAAAACAAAACACCAGACATGAATTAAAAGTCTAAAACTATCATTTTTAAAGAGAAATGTTGGAGGATTTTGATATAAGAGAAGAGGATCTTGAGTTTATTGCAAAGGCCTATTTGTTTAAACCGCAAAAGGCATCTAAGCTTATGATACTCCTACATCCTGCGTCACACATCACGTCAGGGGGTTACTCATTTGGCGCAAGTCGACTTGTGCAGTATCGTCCACTGGAAGCTAGTTATTACAGTTTATAAAGTTTTAAATATGGATATTTTTCTTACAAAAATGCATCGCTTCACTTCAAAAGGCCTTTATTAACCCGCTGGAGCCGTATGAATTTTTTATATATATATATATATATATATATATATATATAATGGATGGATGAATTTCTTTGGGCTTCAAAATCTGCCTCTGCTACTTTGTATTTTCATTAAACAGTAAAGTTACACATTATGTTTTACTTTACTTGAAAAAACAGCATTTTATTAAAAATGTTTGATGGCACATAGACTATGATGGCATCTTAACAACAGTCTGTGTGATTTATCTTAAAGGGATAGTTTACCCTAAAATGAAAAATAACTCATCATTTACTTACCCTGGTGTGGTTAATGCAGTATCTTTCTTTTTCGGACCACAAAAAGAGAATTTAAAACAATGTCCCTCTTACGCTCGTCCATCCAAGGCTGAGTGAACTGCCGCACTAATAGAGTCTCACGAACATGCGCAGTGCACAGAAGACCAACGGCCAAGGTCAGTATTTACGTTAAATATTACAATAAATTTCTATTTGTTTTTCGCATAGGATAATTCTGTGTTACTTTGCATCTTTTTTAAAAGCTTGATGCTGGTCGCTATGACGTGCTATTATATGGACGAGCGCGAGAGGGACTTTAAAAAAATGATTTAGTTTTAGTTTTTTTTTTTTTTTTTACATGGAAATTGTATTTTTAGAGTAGGCTAAAATAGTAACCTTGTTACTGTATGTTATTAATTTAAAAATAATATAAGGATGAAAACCTACATTTATAATTGATCAAGTGTCCTTTACGGAGTGTTAGCGGCTTTTTGATTTTTAAAAAAAATCTTTTGATTTTTGAGCTAATGGCTAAAAAGATGACACGCGCTGTGGGAAAAGTTTCATTCGGTTTCATTCGCTTCGGCTTTCGTCTTTCTCAGCCCGCAGGCCGCGATCATAAGAGGGCAATGTCGAGGCGTCTGCAGTTTTCTTCTGCTCCTCATTGAGTGCACCACAAGGCCCTTACAACAATATCTCCGCTGAGGGGCGCGGCGGCATAACTCATCCTTACTGTATTAATGATGGGCCAATTGTGAATCCGCGAGACTTTGGCCAATGTTACGCATACCGGCACAAATCATTACGGTGTCAGCTCTCAAGGGCATCGGGTCCTTTGAGAGTTAACCACATTGCCACAGCATTCATGAAAAGAGCGTTCACAAGGTTTGTGGTGTTTTTTTATGTGAGGGAACAAACTAGTTTTGGGGCGTTTTTTATATTATTTTCCCTCCATATTTCAAGTGCTTTTTTTCTCATATTAATCCATAGTCACCTCCTTTTCATTCTTTCCATTGCTTTCTTTTACGCATTTCTTCCTCATTTTCTCATCCTTCTCTCTCCCTGTCCTCTTCCAGACGCATGTCCAATAGGACAGAATAATATTTGGACAGGTGTTCCTTTTTAAACACGTTATCCACAAGTCCAAGTACGCAGGGGACCGCACTACATAATTCCTGCGCCGTTTCTTTAAGAAGATGGATCTGAGGTTAAAATATACAGTACTGGCTGAGTCATACACAGCCTGCTATACTGTAATCTATAGAGCACTACATCCGTAATCCCTGACAATAAAAATCTGTTTAGCACCAATTTTCCTTTATTTTTTAAACGTTCTTTTTTCCTGTTTCAAACAACTGCAAAAAGCCACATCTGGAAGACAGATGTACATCCCACAGCAAGCTCTCTCTCTCTTTCTGTGCTTAGAAACATGAGAGCAGGCTTGTGTCTCTCTCTCACTCACTCTCTCTCCCTGGGCGGACCACCCACATAAGGAAACGCCTTGCTGTACTGAAGGCAGAAATACAGGGATGGGTTTTTTTGATGGATGGGTTTAGCAGACTATCACTTATGTCAATGTCAAAAGCATAAACCTGCTCTCGCAAAAGAGGGCGAGAGAGAGAGAGACGTCTTTGCATCTGTCTGTCTGACGTCTTTCTGCAGTGGCATAAAAGCGTTTTCACTATATTCTTGTCTGCTCGTGGCTTCTGAAGCTGTTAAAAGACTAAGCCTGGACTGATTGGGTTTCTCCTAGATATTTTTTTAAAGAGCCATCCTTTCTGTTTAAACATAATAAATCCCATACAGAAATGTGATATGTGGCAGGCAATATATAATACTGGATATGATACGGCGGCACCTAAACAGTTTCGGGACACTTAAGCAGCAAGATATATATAAATATCTTCATAATATATAGCAAAATATCACATTAAATGGCATTTATTTTGAAGAAAGATAGCACAAGCAAGCACATTTTTTAGGCAAAACATTTAACAAATTTTGTGATGTTATAATTGTGTATATATATATATATATATATAATGTACAAAATGAAGAGTATTTGGACACTTTCTGGTTAGTGATCATAATTATAGCTAATGTTATGAACTACACGTGAATTTTAGAAGAACTGACTTACATCCACTAAAAAATGTATGTAAAAAACAAAAATTAATGTTACATGTCCATATATGCTATTTATTTAATATTTAAATATAAGGAATCGGAAAAGTCCAAAAGTTTCCAAATAGCTTCAAAGGGCTCTACATGATCCTAGCCGAGGAATAAGTGTCTTATCTAGCGAAACAATAGATTATTTTCTAAAAAATAAAAATTATATACTTTTTAACAACAAATGGTCATCTTGCACTGCTCTGCAATGCGCCACACATTACATAATTACGTTGGAAAGGTCACGCATGACGTAGGCGGAAGTACCGAGCAAGTGTTTACAAGTCAAACGGCCTTTACAAATAAAAAAAAGGTAAAACAACAATGTCGGACGATTTTGAACTTGGAGAAGAAAATGAGATGGAGTTTTCCACCCTATACCGCAGTTCTTCCGCGTGACCTTTCCAACGTGATTACGTAATGCATGGCGCATCGCAGAGCTAGTGCAAGATGAGCATTTGTGGTTAAAAAGTATATACATTTTTATTTATTTTTTTAGAAAATGACAGATTGTTTCACTAGATAAGACCCTTATTCCTTGTCTGGGATAGTGTAGAGCCCCTTGAAGCTGCATTTAATCTGCAATTTGGACCTTTAACCCGTTGAACCCCACTGAAGTCCATGATATGGAGAAAAATCCTGGAATGTTTTCCTCAAAAACCATTTCTTTTCATACATAAACATCTTGGATGACATGGGGGTGAGTCCATTATCAGGAAATTTTAATTCTAAAGTGAACTAATCCTTTAAATGATTTTAATGCACGATGTGGAGGCAAAGAACCACCTGACGTGTGGATTATCCCACTTATACCATTGAGTCATTTCCCAGCATTGATAACTTAAAGCTGTTATTAATGTTTGCAGCGCAATATTTCACCGGAAGGGTAAAATTGACGGTTATTTTCATCAGTTACGGCTCATTAGATCTAGCATTCTGCTCGCTTCGAATCAGACACAGAGATAAAGCAGAGCGGTAAGATTATATTTATTTGAATAAATGAGAGGGAGAAAGAGATGCGTGTGCGAATTACCTGCGTCTGTTTAGCGTCTCTATTAACAATGAAGGTGCGAGTTTAATTACTTCAAAATCAGCAACGTTATCCCCTCATTGCTGAAAAATATAATATGGCGACTCAGTAGCGAAACTATTTCATTTTTAAAAGTCACGGGGCAGCGCTGATAAGGTTCTGTGCTCCTGAATGTTTCTGTGTGCACGCAGCTTGATCTCCGAGTGATACGCGTGTGTGTTTCAATGAAAACAGTGCATTAAAGGTAGAGTAAGCGATTTCTGAGAAACACTGTTGATATCCGAAATCACCAAAACAAACTCGCCACTACCCAAAAGGATCACACCCCTCTCTTGATAGCTCTACCCCCAAATTCACAAACATGCTATGCAACACAGGCACCTCCCCCCTAATGAGTGTATACGCCCCTTACTTCTGATTGGCTACAAGTGTATTTTGGTGCTTGGTCCGATCAGAAATTGTTCACTGCACCTTTAATATAGAAAGGTGATTAAACTGACTTGGAACTGCATTAAACAGCTTTATTGCACAACCTCCAGCCAGTCAGAATTGAGTATTCAGACAGACCATGGTATAATCACAAATAAATACTAGAAATTAATATGTTTTGTATATGCCTATGTGCATGGCATTTCATATTTGTTTAGTTTCATATATGAATTAGTTCTGAACTCCAAATGAATGACTGAAACCTGTGATTGCTAAGAGACTCTAAATGTGCATATAAATAAAACACGCAAATTAGTCACACCATCACTGATTGTTTCCATTATATCGTTTTATTTTCATACTCCAGAACAGCTGCAGAAACATTTGAACTGCAAACCAATTAAGTGACAAAATTGCACATGAAAACCGCTTATATGAGGAGCGTTATTAAATTTATGATCATGCGATCGGTCTTAAAATGTGTAACACGCATTTGTTCCATAGCAGCTGTTTAGCGCAGCAGTGATCTAATAAAAACACTTCTGCACCTAAATCCAGAGATGTTTGCAGTCTGTAAACAAATTCGGACTTTATAGTGTGCTTAGAGTTCAGCCCTCACTTCAAAGAAAGCACTTCAGGATTAGTAGTGATACAGTGCGTTTAACTTGTGTATATGTGGAATAAAGCTTTTTGGTGACAGTGTTAAGACAGTAATCTTCACTCCATTACTCTACGGAGCTCCTTAACAGATGCTTTTTAAACTCAAAACATCATACAACATGTAACTTTTAAAGCAAAAAAGCTTTAGTGAAAAACTAAAAGGGCACACAATAAGAGAAATGAATCTCAAAGACACGTCTAAACCCTTCTCTTTGCTCACCATTAGAAATAGACTTTTTGTAATACTTGCTTTTGGACTCTTTAAGCACTCAAATGTTTGGTAACACTTATTTTATATTTTTCATGAATAACATTAACAAACATTATTGCATATGACATGCTTAACAGATCATAGCTGGAATACTTTGTATACATATATTGCTGTATTTTTATTAGATTTTTTCATTTATGCTTATTGTATAATTTATATATTGTATTTTATAAAAGTGAAAAAAATTGAAGTGTGTGGCCAAGTATGGTGTCCCATACTCAGAATTTGTGCTCTTCATTTCACCCATCCATGTGCACACACACACACACACACACACAGTAGTGAACACACACAGCTGGAGCAGTGGTGCATTTATATTTTATATATATTATATATTTATGCATTTATATATTCATTGAATTTTTATTAAAAAATCATACAGATACACAATTTATTTTATATAATTTATATATAGACTAAAAATCTGTCTAAACTGAACATTTTAGGATTTTGAAAATAACAAAGATATAAGGGTAAAATTAATTTAAAAAATTAATATTTTGCATTATTTCTGGGTCAGAAATGACACAAGCAACCATGTGACAGAGCTTGTGATAGCGTGATCGTCAAACTTGTGTAAAGTGCTTCTGTCATTAAAGCAAAATCTAAGACCGGACTTCACGTTAATTTTTCAACTCAACTTTTCACTCAAATCGTTTGGTTAATAATATAATTTTTGTAATGGAAAAGATTTGTATTCAACTAGAATCATGCAAAAGCATTTCATTAGCTGATTATACAGTCAAACCAAAAATTATTCAGACATTTTTGATATTTTTTTAGTGGGTGCAGGACACTATAGTTCATTTATGTAAGTGAGGATAGCAAAATAAAGTAAACTGTGACATACAATGTTTTGCTTAAGTGTTATCTGACATAATTAAGATTAAATTTTTCTGACACAGTTTAACTCTGAGATCTTGTCATATTTCATTACCATTTGTTTAAACTATAGTGAATAAACTGTAATAATGAATGAAATGTTCAAGTCTGAATACGTTTTGGTTTGACTGTATATTCACATCGGAATGTATAAGAACAACTGATCTGTTTTTTTTTTAATGTTTCTTAATAGTGAAAAATACAATAAGATGTTACCAAATTTTCAAGTGCTCATTTGGTTTTTTTTTTCCGTCTACCCATCTCCGTCGCCACAGAGCCCACCGTCGCTCCCATGGCCCCTCCTAAGGGCCCCCCGACGAACAACCCCACAAACGACCCCAGTAAAGCACTACCCCTCACCATATTCGGGAGCCACAGAAGCCACCCGACCACACTGTCCCACAACCAGCGTAAGAATGAGGAGTCAGGCGTGGAGACGCAGAGGTCTGTGATTCCCTCAACCACCAAATCATCCACACTTCTCTCTGCTTCGGCCCTTATTCCCTCCGAATCATCCTCTCCTCTTTCTTTTCTGTTTCTCAAGATCTCCTCCTCCTTCTCTTTCACTCTCCTCTCTGCCTCCTTCAAGAGAGGGCAGGTGTAGAATTGAGTCCCGGTTTCTTTCACCATCTGCTCTACCTTTATTAGCAGCTCCTCCACGTTGTCCTTCTCCTCTGCGTTCGCTCCCGGCCGCAGCGGGTGGTGTCGATCCCCGCACTTCTGTACGAGCTCTAGTAAGTCGGCCCGTTCTGTGCTGAGATACTCATCCAGAGAAACATCCTCGGGCAGGCGGTCCATGCGAGTGAAGAGCACAATTGCGTGTTTACTAACCGCTTCAGGACCAAACACCTTCTCGATGGTCTCCAAAATCTGAAGCTCCAGGTTGCTGGGCCGGTGAACAGGGACACAGAGCAGGAAAGCGTGGGGCCCCGGGGCCGATAAAGCGGCACAGAGTGAGAACTGGCGGCGGACGTCCTCAGCGGGGCGCTCGATACACAGGCAGTCAGGTGTGTCCACGACAGCCACCTGCGCAGAAGAAAAATAAGTCTCAGAAAGAGGCCCCTTCAATAAACATAAGAGAACACTATGTGGATAGTAAAAAAAAGGCCATGAAAGGTCATGTGTTCACACCAAGAACGATAACTATAAAGATAACCATATATAGTTATGACTCTGAATATTAAAGAATAGCACTGTCCACACCACAACTATAATTATTATTATTCCTTTATTTAACCAGGGGAAGTGATATTGAGACTATAGTCTCTTTTTCAAATGATCCCTGGCCAAGAAAGGCAGCACTTAAGAAATGTATCAGCACCCCATAAACCATACTACAACACCTAACAAGGACAAAAGTTAAATACAACAATAAACAAAATATGACACAATAACATAATAACCAGGACAGGCAGAAAACAAATGATAACAGCATTGAGAAATGATATTGTTGGGATCACTTTCAGAATGATTTTTTCCAGCTGATGAACGATCAAAACATTGACAGCCAATCAGAATCCATCCTGCTTTAAGAGCTCGAGCATTTAAAATGGCAGACAACAAAACTGCAGCACATGTTTAGAATAAACAGAACGATATCGTCCACTGGTGTGGACGCAAATATAGTTATCATTATAGTTATCTTTATAGTTATTGTTCTTGGTGTGAACGGCCTTCACAGTGATTTTACCATGGTAAAGGGATGTTCTTAAGTACAAGGTGTTATATAGTTTATTAGTTTAATGTAACGTTAGGCCACTTTCGATTGCATAAAATATTTTATATACTTTTTAAAATATGTCATATTAAATTTTATTTTTTATATACGTTTTATTTATAATTTATTTGGTAACTCTTTGCAATAAGGTCCCATTATGCATAAAAATACATTTGTTGCAGTATTTAATCATATTTGTTAGCATTAGTTAATAAAAATACAACTGTTCATTGTTAGTTCATGTTAGCTCTGGTCCATCAAATAATAAATAATAAACAGATACAACTTTTTTGATACCTTTTAATGTATTAGTAAATGTTCATTTACATGCTTTAGAAGTATTTTTCATTATTAGTTCTTGTCAACTAATGCAGTTAACTAATGTAATTGTAATGTAAGTGTACATTTTTATTTTTTAATTTGTTTCTCATGACTAAAGGTTTAGTGGTAGAAAGGTTTTATTTTGTAGACAAATATAAATTGTGCTAACATGAATTTGTTTACAAAACTAAAATTTTAATTATATGTAATTACATTTCCCAGGTGGCATTTCAGTTTTCAGAACTACTGGTTTTATAATTGCACTTTTCTAAAACCAACCAACCAAATAAAAGGCAGTTAAAGTTTGCTAAAAGTCAGTAAATTTGTATGATAACTTATGATTTATGACGTGTATATATAAATGTGCACATACAAAAATGTTCCACATATCATGTTATGAAATGCTTTTGATATGCATAGTCACATACTAGGAACGCACCTACTTGCCTCGATGCAACTTTATTTATTTGACATTTTTTAAAACTATACACAAAATCATTTTGTGCAGGACTGAATAATCAGGTGGCATCAGAGAGTGAACCCACCTGTCGTCCTGCCAGCGTCACGCGTCTCTTCTGACAGGCAGTGACTGGTGTCTCAGGGCCAGTACAGTCGGACTCAGATGTCGGGCCGCCCAGGATGGCATCGACCGCAGTGCTTTTCCCAGCACCCGCTGAGCCCAGCAGCACCAGTCTCAACTCTAGAACCACAGACAGAAACAGAGAAACTGAGAGTTATTAAAGACAGGCACGAGTTACGAAGAATACTAAATAATAATGTATGATAATATTATAAAATGTTTCAGTTGACTTATTTAGATTTTAGTTGTACTCTTAAATAAATAATGGGAGCTTGATCACTCAATCTCAACTAAAAATAAATAAATTTAATTACTGAAAATTCCCCCACAATACTGCCATATTAAAACGTATGTAATTTATCATTGCATGCCTAATTCATTTTTACACTTTTTAGTCCACATTTGATTTTATTTACAACATTTTGAGTTTGAATTTTAAAATCTTCTTCTTCGGTAATTGAATATTATGCTTGAGTACATAACATATGTGTATCTTTGTATCTTTACTACTATCTCATAATACCAGATGGATTATTGGAACTTATAAGAAACATGCAAAATAGGAACAAAAAAAAATTGTATCTTTATCAAGTGTAATTTAAAGCCTTTAAGTGTTAAAGAAAAATTTTTTTTTGGATCAAGGTCAGTTAGTGGTGTGACAAATTATTAGAAATCTGGGTTTAGCAAAGCAAACAGCAAGCGAGAATTGTTTAATTTCGTTCCTTTCTAAAAGGGAAAATCATGTTTCACAAGCACAACAGTTAAATATCTGAGAGAAAAGAGCTTTTACTTTCCAGACAAATTCAGCTGCTTGTAATTCTAGTCATGGGTTATACTTCCTAAAAACTAGGATAAATAAACTGATGCCTTTGCATGACCTGACTGAAAATAATGAAACTAAAAAGCAATAATACATATTGTTTTTCAGATCAAATATTGTGGGATATAGTTTTCATGGACAACCGGTAAAAAGAAATGTTAAACATAAACAAGAAATGTCTGGAGTAAACAATAAAAAGTAAACTGTGTGTGTGTGTGTGTATGTGTATAGTTCAATTTCTAATTAAATACATAAAAAAGGCATGGTCACTATGATGTATTACACAAACTGATGAGCAGGATATAATAATGTGAAAGCCAATATTGTTAGTTCTGCATCACATAATTTTGATGCAATACCGCCACCTAAAGACTGAATGATACATAACACCTTTCATGATACGAAACATCTATAATGCAACATTTAATGAAAACAGTTCAAGTTGGATTTGTTAAAGGACGTGAATATTAAACGTTGTGACTGTGTGTTTTAGTTACACCCGTTTCAACTCACAAATAAAGCTATATTGCTCTTCTCATGCATATAAAAGTGAGTGTGCTTTTTAATTTTTAGTAATTTTCTGAATTGTTTTCTGAAAAGTATCTTCCACCAAAATTGTTTTTTTTTTTTTTTTTACTTTGGGGGTTGGGGAAGAACATACTGTAAGATGCTATTAGCAAGAGAAAAAAAACAAACAAACATGTTTGTCTCAGTTTCAAGCATCTCAGTAAGAAACAAAAGAACAAAATTATGACTTCATAGCATATTAAGTGTGGCTATAAAGTGTGGCACATCTTATACATACTTTCAGTATGTATATAAGTATATACTTAAGGACTGATGCATTTACTATGGTATTTGCACACACTGCAAAAAAATGTAACCTAAATTTTGTAACCTTATTTTACAAATCAAAATCATAATTTACATGAGTGGCAATCTAAAAGAGTCACATTAGCCTCTTTTTTACAGTGATATTCCAAAGTACTTTAAAAAACACTATGGTATTATAGTACATAGGGTAGAGTTGGGGAAAACGTCCCCTTGGGGTAAAATGACCCCCTACTGTTTCCCCCAAAATAACCACTAGATAAAAGTCAAGATACGTTTTGTTGTTGCTATGGACTAAGTTGATAAGAGTGATGTAGACGTATTCACTATGAAGCTTACAATGGCGACGTACCACAGGGAAAACGGATTTCATGGTAAATTATCTAATTTTCATCAGTAAGAAAAAAAAAAGGTTTTAAAGCTTGTTGTTTTGCAGAACATCAGTTATATATATGATATGAGAATAGTAAGGCCCGTAGTTAGGGAGTACATGTTATTTAAGGAAAATATAATTATATTTTCAGAATGATTTTTTCCCCCCGAACTTAGTCTGTGGGGTAAAACGGGGGCATCGCTTCCTGCTATCATAATTACTGTATTTACCATATTCTGAACATCACATCCTTTGTTTTTCCATCAGATATAATCGAACTAGGTGGTTGAATAAAAATATTTGGACTTTATATATAGCTAGCCAGTTAGCATCAACTAACAATATTTTTCAAATAGGCTGATTTTCAGCATGGTTCACTATTAAATATTCATATTTATCTACTGTTATTTTGGCTTGTCTTTAATTTTAAGCTAAAATGGCTTGTACTCTGATTTTGGTGTAAATGTATAAAGCAAACTGCTTTATCAGAGTGGGGGCAGTTTACCCCACCCGAAGGGCAAAACGCCTCCTTGGTACAAATTTAATTCGAGTGTATATTTACACTAAGTGCAAATAGCATCCCTTACACAAACGCTATTTACACTAGCTCCGCCCACCAATGTCTGGTTGGGCCACTCAAGTTTTAAAAAAGATGCGAGGAATTAATGTTTTCAGTGACGCAACAGTAGCGTTTAAGGCTCACAGACCTGGCTTTTAAGGTGACAAATAATGTCTAAAAGTGGAAATTAACTGCGAACGAGTGTTTAATAATATTAAGTGTTTATTGGGTAGGGTTAGGGGAAGGTGTAGGGAGGGTTTTTATTCTTCCAACAAGGCAGCATCCATTTAATAATTTTAATAAATATAATCATTTATACTCTATGATATTATTGCTTCCTGTTAATGTACAGAAATACTGAGGTGCAAATAGTATCTGCCAATATAAAGTATAGATAGCATCTAATTACTGTTTACTCTTTTTGCAAAGATACTTTTACATGGTGTAAATAGAATATATCGTATTTTCACCTAGTGTAAATAGCATCTATCGCTAAGAAAATGCTGCTATTGTCACTTAGTGTAAATAGCATATATTGCTATTTTTACTTAAATAGCATCTATCGCTAAGAAAATAGGCTATTTTCACTTAGTGTAAAGAGCATATCGCTAAGAAAATGCTGCTGTTGTCACTTAAATAGAATATATTGCTATTTTCACTTAGTGTAAATAGCATCTATCGCTATTTGCACTTAGTTTTTTACATTTGGTTTATAACGAATGTCATTGTCACTGAAAACTAGGATAACTATTCTAGACACATTTAGAAAAATTACACAGTCTCCTTAAGTCCAAACACCAAGGTATATTTACCATGGTACAAGGTATATTTAGGCTGGTACCATGTCCACAAAAACCTTGGTGGTTTGTTTGGTAAATCAGATAAAAAATGATGTGACTTCAAACCTCTTTCCTTTGGATCTGTCCACCCTACTTCAGTGCTTCCTGATCTTTCTTTCTCCTCCTGGTGAATTTCATCTTGTGTTGTAGCTCCCTCCATAGTCTGCACTTTGAAAGGGCACAACAGAACATAATGTATTGTGTGCAGTAGACTATGAATTGCCTTAAAATAGGCACAGAGCAGTTGTCATCTAATGGGAAAATAAGGGGGGTGATGGAGGACATAATTCCATTCAGATGACTCAGCAGAGAGGAACGGCCACACAAACACACATTTCACATACCTCAGTTGCAGTAAAGCACTTTTCAAACTGCCTCATTTCAACTGACAGCTTAAAAACAGTGTTCAGCTAAAAGTGTGCCATACCAAACAACTGTCTGCTTCTGATTATGTGAAAGCTAATAAATATCACAAGCTTGACAAGCTTACCTTCAAGTGAAAAAATTGATCTCTCGCGTGTGTACCGTGAGCTTATGAGCTGGCCTGCTCTGTGTTTCTCTGCACTTCCTGTTTCTCCTCCTGCTGATCAGCCAAAACACTGCCGGCTGTGTGGCCCTGCCCAAACATGTGGTGCTGTTGAGTCGCCTTCCTCCTCCTCCTCTCTCTCTCTCTCTCTCTCTCTCTCTCTCTCTCTCTCTCTCTCTCTCTCTCTCTCTCTCTCTCTCTCTCTCTCTCTCTCTCTCTCTCTCTCTCTCTCTCTCTCTCTCTCTCTCTGAAACACACCTCTTTTACAGACACTTCTTAAAGGTCTGTCCATGAATGTTGTTTTCATGAACAGGGCTAGTGTTACAGTATTTTTATGGCCTGAAACCACAAACAGGAAGTTGAGCACTCTTCTTCGCTTCAGTTACTTAATAGTTCAAACATTTGCATGCTTAATGCCATAGTTAATGTTATCTATACTGATATCCCTTTTTAGCTTCCGCTGTGTCATTCCACAGGGTAATTAAATCTTGTGGGGACACAAAAGGTTCTTGGAAAAGAGGCAATACAGGAATTTCTGGGTTGAAAAGGCTTTAAATGTGAATGTATCAACCCCTAACAGTAACTCTATTTGTGTCCTAGTAACACATGCAACATACGTGCATAAATACAATAATGTGTTATATTTTCATTGTAACAAACTTCAAAATAACTAAGAAATGTTCATAAAAACTAACAGAAGAAAACAGTTAAATTTTTTTTTTTTTTTTTTTTTATGTGACCCCAGCATTTATTTGGACATGTAAGTCACATGCATGAATGTATTTACATTATAGAACAAAAATATCAAACCAAGCAGCATTTATTTTAAAGAAAAATATCACAAGCTCACTTGTTATTCAGGGTTAAAATGTACTGTTATACTGGATTTATTTATTTTATCATTTACTGTTCAAAATGAAGACAAAACATATTTGGGATAGGGAAACTTCACTCAAATATGAGAATTCTGTCATCACTTAGATTAATGTTGTTCCAAACCTGTATGACTTTCTTTGTTCTGCAGAAGATAGAAGATAATTTTGAAGAATGTTGGTAATTAAACAGTTTCAGTTCCCTTTTGACTTCCATTGTAATTTTTGTCCATACAATAGAAGTCAATGGGAATCAAAACTGTTTGGTAACCAGCATTCTTCAAAATATTGTCTATGTTCTGCATAAGAAGGAAACGCATACAGGTTTGGAATGAAATAAGTGGGAGTAAATGATGACAGAATTTTAAATTTTGGGTGGACTATCCTTTTAATGGAAAATGGTCATAGTTAATGTGATGAACTACACAAATGTAGTTACTCTTATCTGATGCAATCCAATACATTGACATTCAGAAGTCTGAAATCATTAAAGTTTTTGAAAGTAGTCTCTTAATCTCACCAAGGCTGCATTTATTTGATCAAAAATACTGTAAAAAAATTAATACTGTGAAATATGAAATGAAATATTATGTATAATAATGAAATATTAAAGGTGGGATCAGTAGATTTTGAAAAACGCTGTTGGACACTTGATATTTGAAATCAACCCAAACAAACCCACCTCTCTCTTCATTGCTCCGCCTCCAAAACTCACACTCCAATTCTAACCACCCTGCTCCGAGTCAGTCTCGAACTTCGGCCCGTCTGCTGCTGGCATGCGAGGCGAGTGCACTAACAATGACGCTAAACACCTCGTTCTCTAGCGGCTGTCAGTGTGCAGTGGTTTAACTGCACAACTCTCACTATCTGGCCGCTGTTACGCACACAATGCGAGTGGATGTCTGTTTATCACAGCTGATGCGCAACAAAATGCTTCACGAAAAATAAAGCGCAGTTGATGAAAAGGGACAAGGAAGTACAAAAAATGAATGTACAGTACACAAGAGTAAATACAAAGTGTTCGTTGTTAGTCGCAAACAGCACAGCAGCTCCAAACAATCAAAACCATGTTACTCACGTGTGAAGCGGAATGAAAGCAACCTCCATGTCTGTTTTCAGGCCTTCCCGCTTAGCTCTCTCCAGCGCTGGAAAGCTTTTCTAATATAAACGCGGGTCCTGAAGCGCTTGCCCAGTCATAAACCTTCATTCCAGTGATATTCTTTTGAGCTCTTTTGTATTTTCTCTCATCTCTCTTTCTGCATTTCTCTTCCTGCAGTTTTTTTTTCCTTTTTCAAATCTCCCTCTTGCTTGTTTTCTCTCCTCAACCGTCGTACGCCCCCTAATGCTGAATGGTTACACGTTTGTTCTTGGTGTCGGCCCGACTAACTTCCAAACATTGTTTTTGAAATTCTACTTACTCCACCTTTAACTGGTTTCTGTTGTAATATATTTTAAAATGTAATTTATTTCTGTGATTACAAAGCAGCATCATCAATACTATACTTTCCAGCATCATTACTTTACTAATTTAAATTGTAAAATTATTTCACAGTATTGCATTTTTAAAGTATTTTTAAACAAATAAATGCAGAGATTAAGAGACAACTTTCAAAAACATTACAAAACCTTAATGTTTCCAAACTTTTGACAGGTACTGTACATGTCCAAATATTTTTTGGAAGCCACCGTATGTGCACATGATGAAAATTTATTTATAAAACTCTTTTATAACAACAAACCCACTTCAGATCTTTGAGTTTTAATGGAAATAAGTCAATGCAAAATGCACATATATCAATGCAAATATATTTTACTTATTTTTCCATCTTCTAAAAACTACCAATAATCACTTGTTTAAAATGATCACTTTAAAGGTGAACTAAATTGTTGGTGCAGTAATTATCTTACGGCTACTGATACCTATCAAGTTGGACACTGTATCAAGCAAAATGTCAATTGATGCCACTGTAAAATATTAACAGGCATATTTGATAAAGTTAGGTTAGCAAGATGTGAGTAGTATTCATCTGTTCATGTGATTTCAAAATGGCAGCTACCATGAAGTGGGACCTGCTTACAGGGGAAGACCTGGGGGCTTCATGTCATGTAAGTGTACATTATTATAAAAATATTTGTAAAATGAGCTATGTGTTTCTTGAGGTATAAAACATTTTTAAAAGAAAAAAAAAAATACTTAGTGCACCTTTAAAATGATTTTATACATGCTTGTCCTGTAAACGTGCTAAAACTTGAAAACTACAGGGGTTTGACAATGAAACTGAAACAGTGGCCAATATAGTGTTGGAGGTTTCACAACTATACATGTGCGGCCTGATGGCCAATCTTCACTGATTGCACATTCGATCAGTAAGAGACACTGTGAAGGACATGTATCTGTCATTCCCAAGACGAACTGATGTTGTATTGGCTGCAAAAGGAGGCCCTACACCATACTAATAAATTACTGTGTCTAAAACCAGGTGTTTAAGTTTCATTGTCCAACCCCTGTATATTATTACAACATTTACATTACAAAAATACAATATGTAAGACATTAAATGATGAGAGCGCAGTTAAACTGCTGTTGATATAAATTAAGTCAACGTTAAATTAGAAAAAACAACATTGGGCCATAAAATTAAACTGCACATATTTGTATAAAAAGCATGTGAATTAGATCACATATACTCACAAACACATTTTAAAATGCTAACACAAACACAAAGGGGAAACTTCAAAAGTGTCCTCTAAAATAGGATCTTTTTCTTTTTTTTTTTTTTTGTACAATAAAAAATGACTAACATTTTAAATACAATTTTTAAAAACATGTCAGAGACTAAGAATGTCCATTGATCAGAAAAAGCTAAAAAACCAACTCTGGTCCTCTGTTTGATGCTTCTGGGAATGTGTCCAAATGTAACCCAGTCTCATGTAAGTGCCTTTTAAGAGATTCATAGTCCAGGCATTATGTAAGCGATGTTGTCCAAAGTATTTGACTGCAAAAAAGTAGGTGAGGGTCAGGAAAGGAGTTGAAATCAAAAACTGTGCATTTGAATTGCAAATAAGAAGCTTTTGCAAACATTTTGGAGAAAACAAGTTCATTTTTGGGGACCCCATAATAAAAAACTGCAGTGTGTGAAAGTGTGTCTCACCAGGACATTGCGTGGACAGCCGTTGAGCTGGGGGACTTGTGCCGTCAAGCAGGTTAATGGACCGAGAGCACATAAAATAGAGTCCAAAAGAACCGAAAGACTGCCAGACACTGCCACCATCCCCTACAGGACGAACAGAGATGTTACAGAGATGATCTACAATGATGAGCTAAAACATGATGACCACCTGCCTAATATGCTGTTGGTCCTCTGTGTGGGTAAAGGAAAATGGGACTCATTGGACCAGGCGACCATCTTTTACCACTCCAAGGTCCAGTTCCTCAGACCACTGTTGGTAAATTCTCTCCACTGCTGAAGGAAAGCAACCCACAAAGCCTCGCCATTTCAGAGATACTCTGACCCAGTCGCTTAGCCATAACAATTTGGACCTTGTCAAAGTCGCTCAGCTCTTTATTTCTCCTGTATCCAACATGGTGATTATGAGAACTGATTGTTTGCTTACTATCTAATCCTCCCAGACCTTAATATGTGGGCTTGTTAGGAGATTATCAATGATATTCACTTCACCTGTGACTGGTCATAATGTTTTGGCTCATCAGTGTATATGTTAAAAGGCCCTTAAAAGGGACAGTTTTGCGACACAAACCTCTGTTTCCTGAAGTCGGTGTCCAATTAGAGACAGGGACTCGCCCAGCAGCTGCAGGTGAGCTGCTGCATCTATGGGGTCCACATCAGGTACCCGCACCGGAGACAACGACATACCCAGAGACGAGCGGCCCTGAGGGGCCAATCCTGCTCCTAAACTGACACCTTTACTGGAGCCTGAGACAAGCAGATACAAAAATGTGTTGATACATTCATAAAGAATTAAATGTGTAAGATAGTTAACTGAGAAAAACTGATCGTCTTACCTTTACTTTTACTGTCTGAGGTTGTTAAGGTTTTCCGCTTGACCGTCATAGCTTCAGCTTTATTCTGCTTGTGCTGGAGATACTGAGCTTTCTGTCTCCAAACCTTCCATGTCAGAAAGAGGACAGAAAGAGAGGATATGTAACACTGTCCCACATTTGACTGAAATTACAAAAACGCTGCCATTATGTTCAAGTGTTTAAAGTCCACATGAAATGACCTATTTCACTTGTTATTTCCTTCAGATCGTGTCGAGATATGCCAAATTATTTGCTACTTTCAGTTTTGTTATTGTTAACTAAAACTAAAACTATTAAAAATGGCTTTCGATAATTGAAATAAAGCTGAAATAAAATATAATTATTAGATGAAAAACCTAATGAAAATTAGAAACTCTGCCTGGACAACTAACTGAAATAAGTTTAAGCTGATGTACTACAATTAATAAAACTAAAATAAATTTGATAAAATAAATTAAAGCTATATATAAATAAATAAAAAAAAAGACAAAACACATAAAATTACTAAAACTCAAAATAAAAAAAATAAAACTGAAAATCTAAAAATAAAAGCTAATACAAAATATTAATAAACACTGTAATATTATATAAATAATACTACAGTTACACTGGCCTCTTTATCAGCATTAAATTGCAATGTTAACTATTTTCATTTTTATTGACAGGATACATTATGTATAATAAGAGCCTAAAACAATGAATGAACTAACTAAATGACCATTAGTTAACATTAACCAACCTAGGTGACATCAGTGGAAAAGGAAAGTCATTTGAGAGATGGAGTAAGTTACATATTGATAAAAGATTTTAACATTTATTACATTCATATTCAAGTCATTTTTTATTTGAAATCTGTAAAGTCAAGGTAGTGCTGACCAGTTTGTCTTTTTCAGGCAGCTGTTTCCACACCTCTGCGAGTTTCTTACTCAGCTCCCCGAAAACTAAAGCAGAAAAAGAGCATAAATTCAACCAATCACAAAACAGCAGAGATGACTGACAGATGTGCCGAGAACAACAGCGCTCACCTAATCCAGGCTGCTCTGCGTTGATATTGACCCTGTACTCTTTACAGAACACCTGATAGGCTGTCGTGTTCTTCTTCTTCGGCTGACAGGATGAAGGACAGAACATTAAATTGACTGCCAAAATCAAACCTCAAGGTGTTTTCACTGGTGTAAGAAAGTGATTTAATTTACCTTGTCCTTGTCATGTTTCTCTCTCTCCTTTTCCTCCTTCTTCTTCTTCTTCTCACCCATCAGTTCAATGCTTTGATGGTGATGGGATGAGGTGGGTGGAGCCATAGCGTACATGCCACCAGAAGAGCTGTGATTGGTTGAGCTGTGAGAATGGGAGTGGCTTCTGGACTGATCACCTGATTAGCAGAGAGAGAGAAACAAGTTTAAATTCAGTAAAATCAGATTCAGTGTAACCACGGTAAAATGAAAAACAACAACCAATCAGTTTTAGCTTTAAAGGGGACCTATTATGCCCCTTTATAAGATGTAATATAAGTCTCTAGTGTCCCCAGAATGTGTCTGTGAAGTTTCAGCTCAAAATACCCCACAGATCATTTATTATAGTTTGTCACATTTGCCCCTATTTGGGTGTGAGCAAAAACACACTGTTTTTGTGTGTCCCTTTAAATGCAAATGAGCTGCTGCTCCCGGCCCGCTTTCCAGAAGAGGGCGGAGCTTTAACAGCTTGTGCTTCAGTTGCTCAACAACAACAAAGCTGGAGAATCTCACGCAGCCAAAATGACGATTGTCAGTAACGGTGTTCAGCCTTACATTGTTCAAACTGGAGTCGGATACTGATGGAGAAACTCAGGAAGAAGCTACAACTTTTAGAATGCAACTGGACGTTTCTGAATGGTTAGTGTATAAATTTATGTAGTTGCTGTGGAGTTGATTCAACTCATCGACTAGCATGTGCCGTCATGTTAATCTTTTGTGCAAAACCGGTATGGACGCCCACTATACATAGCGTACCTGTTTGCCAAACAGAGCCATACACACCAGCTTATCGTTTATGATTGCTATCAAATGCTGTAAATGGTCTAATATTTTTCCCAAAATATCACTCGGACAGAAACACTCCTTTTTTAGCAATCAGGCTTGCCAGGGTCAACTTGCAGGCTATCCAAGCTAACGAAACTCCATGGCCTTTTGCCACGGCCTTAGAACTGGTACACCATTTTCGCTTGCGAAAACAAAATGATGGCACCGTGGGTGGAAACGTGCAGATTAATGGGTGGTAATATTATAATTAGATCCCCTTCCTATTTCGAATCCTATTTCGCAAAATCGAATCAGTGGTTCGGAGCGTGTATTAAACTGCCAAAGTCACGCCCCCCAGTGGTGAACCACTGAAATTTCGAAACACTTATGATGTAACGAAGCCTTGTTTACTGAAATCACGTGACTTTGGCAGTTTGATACACGCTCTGAACCACTGATCGAAACAAAAGATTCGTAAAGCTTCGAAGCTTCATGAAGCAGTGTTTTGAAATCGCCCATCAGTAAATATTGTTAAAAAAAGTCGTTATTTTTTTTTTTTTGGCGCACAAACAGTATTCTCGTCACTTCATAACGTTAAGGTTGAACCACTGTAGACACATGAACTGTTTTAAATACGTCTTTAGTAGCTTTCTGGGCATTGAAAAGTATTAATTGTCTTGTCCCATGACCCCCCCAGCGCCATTTGAATTCTGTTTTTCACATGCTATATAGTAGGGAAGTATTCGATTTCGGACGCAGCGATTGTTTTTCATCCACTGGTCAATTCTGAGTTTTTGGGCTATCATGAAGGCTGTTTCTCAATTCCAAGAACGCAGAGAACGGACTTGCGTTCTCATGGAGACCGATCTTGCCAGGCGACCTTAAAAGGAAGAAACTCGGAAGGACGCGAGGACGCAGAACGCATCCTTGTGAGAATTGAGATGTGCTGCGATCTTGTTGCTCCCAGCATCTTATAAGTACCGGCTAATACACAATAAATACAACATAACATCTCAAACATATGTCATAACCTATTAAAAGATTTCATTCATTTTATTATAGACATTGTTTTCATATAATTTTATATCTTATTTTACCGTGTGTATTTATGAAAATGAGTAGCCTTTGTGTTACCTATGCAATAAGATTCTTTTTTATATGCCAATAAAAATACTGCAGGCTTTCTTCAGGTTATCACTTTATTAAAATTAAGCAAAACAAACGGACAAATGTTTACTTTCACGAGCCATCACGTATTTGTGAGCTTGTAGCGGGAATCTCATAAGTGAGAACGAGAACTTTAAAGCTTGCAGGCTTCCGTACATTGACCGCCTGCTGTGTCTTCTGGGATTTTTAACGGTTCGATTCTCTCAAGTCTGCATTCGATGCATCATCGTTATCAAGAACACATCCGGGTACTTTCATGCGTCCTCTGTTCTTGCGTTCTTGAGTATTGGAATTGAACTTCGACGGTTGATGATGACGTAAAGCGAGAACACAAGGACGCAAGATCGCTTAAGAACGCATATTGAGAAATAGCCAAAATGTTATGAGTAGTGGAAAGAAAACATCACAAATACACTTTTAAGTGTTTATTTTATTACACATTATCTATTTGCATCTGTAAGATTTCAATTACAATACACATCTTTTAAAGAACGTTTTCTCAAAATGATTTTTTTTTTCATGCACTGAGGCAGAAATCCCCTCTTTAGTAGCATGTACATACATCTAACTTTTTTTCTGAAGGTTTCCACAGAGGGTTTGTTCATATATTATTTGCCTGAGTTTATTCCTAAAAACATGGTGAAAATGGTTGTTTGTTGTTGTTTTGTTCTGGCTGCTGGAGTGATAAAAAGAGATATCCAAAGCCCCCTCTGTAAAAACTCTATAATGTCAACAAAGTGAAACAAGAAGTTTGAACCTGGCTTTATCCAGTGTTCAGATCTTCGTTCTGGACATTTGTGCAAATTAGTGCAAATTTAAATAATGCATATTTAGACACAACTGAAAAACTTGTAATACAAAAAATGGTTGCAATTCTTAATGTAATCAATCAACGGTCTAATCAACCAACTATCTATTAGTTAAATTTTTTACCCAATTCACTTGGGGTGTCTTGCCTTACAGAAACTAAAATGCGTCTCACCTGGACAGCTTTTCTTCCCTCCACTTCCTTTGCTGTGTTTCTTCTCCCTGGATCCTTTCTCTCTGTCTCGCTCTCTATCTTTTTTCTTTTTGCTCTTCTTGCTCTTTTTCTTCTTTTTAGAAAGATGTGTGTATGAGTCGTCAATCACCAGCTCGCCGGCCTCTAGTTCTCCTCCTGAAGAGGAGCTGTCTCCCATGCCTCCGTAAGAGCCGCCGTAATGACCTGATGAATACAAACACACATTTAACACCGCAATAAATTCATGTTAAGGCTTAGATGATGATCTCAAAATAGATTAAATTACAGAAAATTTCAAACTTTCAAGTGCTACTTGTACATAGCAACCACCCACAACACCCTAGCAACTACATAGAAACACCCTGGCAACCACCCACAGCATCCTAGCATCACCATTCAGTAAAAATAAAGCAGTTTTGTTTTCTTTCAGCGGATCAAAACAACTTTGGTGCAAACAAAACCAGAAAATTAGTGGTTAGTGTCTGTGAGGACTTCTTTTTGTTTGTTTTTTAGAGCGTTTGGACAAATGGATGTTGAAAGTTATACAGACACCACAAGTAAAGATTGATCAGTATTGACCTTTTATGACATATACCGACACAGATTATGTTTCAGTTAAAGAAAAATAATTTTTTTTTTGTTTAGGTTAAATATTTATTTCTGCTTTTTGACACAATAATATATATATAATCAGATGACAACAATGTATTTTTTTTAAAAATGTAATAATAAAATGTATTACTTTTTTTCTTTAAATAAAAATTATTACTATTGTTGATATTTATGCCATTATATTTGTTATAAGTTGTTGTTGTTGATCTAAATCTAAACCAAGGCTGCATTTATTTGATCAATCATACAGTAAAAACAGAAATACTGTAAAATATTATTACAATTTAAAATAACAGTTTTTTTATTTGAATATATGTTGAAATGTAATTTATTCCTGTGATTCAAAGCTGAATTTTCAGCATCATTACTCCAGTCTTCAGTGTCACATGATCCTTCAGAAATCATTCTAATATGATTTTATGATGCTCAAGAAACATTTCTTACTATTATCAATGTTGAAAACAAATGCTGATCATTTTTTTTCAGGATTCTTTGATTAATAGAAAGTTCAAAGGATGTCATTACTGTAACTTTTTTTATTAATTTAATGCATCCTTGCTGAATTAAAGTATGATTTTTTTTTTTCAAAAACAAATCTTTTAATCAGTACTGTATATATCTTTGTTTTGATTTGTTTTTCTACACATTTCTCACTTAAAAAAAACAAATGGCTATTTAATTATTATGTTATTAGTAAATATATTTATTGAAAAAACTCATTAAATAAGTTATTATATAGTTTTTTGGGTGCTTTTATTTAAAGATCCACCAATGTCATTTATCAGTAGACCTGATATTAAAGAATAGATTAAAGTGAAAAGTGTAAGTTCTCACTCACCCACGACCTCCACCTCTTTCCCCACCACAGGCAACGGCTCTCGGCTGTGCTGCTTTTTCTTTGGTGGCTTCGACATCATTTTGTCTTTGTCTTTCTCCTTCTTCATCCCTCCTTTCTTTGAGCTCGAGGATGAATGATGGCCTACCACACCCGAAGAGGAAGAAGAATGGACCGGGAAGGAGAATCCCTCGTTCATCCCCACACCTTCGTTCTTCTCTTTTGAAGAAAGGATGAGCTTCATCTTCAAGCCATCAGCTTCACAGAGCGTCAGCGGCTCCCCTTTTCCAGCTCCTCCGTGGAACAGCAGTGACTTTGAGGAGGAGGAATGCTTTTTAGACGAGGACGAGCCGGGTGGACGTGAGTGCGAGTAGGAGTGGCTGCTCTTAGAGCCACCGTCCTGTTTGCGGTCTTTGGAGGAGTGCGAGGAGGCGTGGGGAGGGTAGGAGGGTTTTTTGTAGAAGTGCGGGGTGGGGTCGGAGCCCGTGGCCAGCGGGGAGGTGATGGCCTCCAGGAGGCCCATGGCTGTATCTGTGGACTGGGACGGGTGAGAAGAGGAGAGGGAGGGATCTGAAGACTTGCGCTTCTTCTTGTGGGGTGGCTGACCAGAGCTGTGATGGTCTGTGGGGAGAGTTTAGAAACTATTTTAAAGCTGCAGTCTGTCACTTTTTTTTTTATCACCTATTGTATTCATTAGCGTTCTTCTTCTTCCTATCTGGAAGAGAAACGCGTGCAGGAAAGTTATGAAATTTGGCACACTGACAGAGGCCAGTCTGAACTGTCACCATTTGGAGTCTCTAGCTCGAACCCTCTAGCGCCACCAACTGTCCAAATTTGCGCTTATAATTATGCTAATAACTTTTGAACCGTAAGGGCTAGAAACAAAATTCTATTTTCCTCCGATTCCTTGGCTCAAGACGATTCGATTGAGAATAATATTATATATAATAATAATTATTAATATTTATATGTATTTTAAATATATTTAATGTATTAAATTAATATTTATTTCATTTAACATATATTGTCTTTTGTGTGTTTATATATATATATATATATATATATATATATATATGTATGTATACACGCACATAATATAGAAACAAAATATAAAATATTAATGTAATATAAAAATAAAAAAGGAATAAAATTGACCCATATATATGACCCACATAATAAAATATGACCCAATATTTCACCCAGTTTTGTGTTGGCTGAACAGAGCTAATGCTGCCTCTAAAGCAAGAGAAAACTCCTCACCTCTGTGATAGTAGTCATCACTCAAGTGCTTCTTTTTTTTCTTGTGAGAATCTCCTCCTAACAGGAAAAGGTCAGAATCCTAAAAAGATAACAGTGCATGTTGAAACAAGCGTGATATGTACCAGAAAGATAATGTTAGTGAGGAAACAATCCACATATGGTTACTGATCTAATTCTACTGCTACAATGGGAAGAGTAGGGATGCTCTGATCAGGGTTTTACAGACGATACAATTACTGATAATTGTTATATAATTGATAATTGTTATTACTGTAATTGATAATGAACTCTAGAGTTCATGCAGAGTAACTGTTGATGTTTTTTAACACGGGCAATTCCCCGGAGGTTGGAGATTTAGCTGCTCCATGGCAACCTTTCTCACTTGATGTGACAACTAACCTATGCCACTCGCACAACATACACCTGTCAAAGTAACCAGAGCAACTTCTCTATTTGCGGATATGATGAGTCACGCACAGGTGAGTGACGTATGTGCGCAACGTCCCGAGAAAACCATCAACATAGTGCAACTTTAATGAAATTGTCACAAAAATATACATTTTAAATCAGACGTTTTTAATAGGCCTAAAAAAAACTAGTAGGCTTCCACACAAAATATTATCTATATTAAAATACATAAACCTGAGAAACTAAACTACAAGGCTTAATGTCATTCAAATATAACCTATACATATAATCAAACAAAATGTGACAGTTTTGTGTATTAAGTCAATATTTAATTAGTGTAATTGCCATTATTTATTGTTATTTATATTTTATTTAGTCATTTTAATATATTATAGGACAGGAATATATTATTATGACAGGAAAGTGATGCTGAAGCCTAAAATAGTAGGCTCTTTGTCAGTTTATGTGATCAGATAGGTTGCGAGTCATAGGAAGTGATAATCAGCCGACTGATCGAAGCATCCCTAAGCGAGAGTCAATAACAAGTGGCCTGAGAGGGAAAAACACAGGTCCAAATCCTTCTCAGACCAGATGTCATATCTACCTAGGTAACATAACATCAAGTTGCGTGTTTATTAATATCATTAGAATCTACAACACGGTTATGGAACATACACAGATCAGGCATAACATTATGACCACCTTCCTAATATTGTGTTGGTCCCCCTTTTGCTGCCAAAACAGCCCTGACCCGTCGAGGCATGGACTCCTCTAGACCTCTGAAGGTGTGCTGTGGTATCTGCACCAAGATGTTAGCAGCATATCCTTTAAGTCCTGTAAGTTGCGAGGTGGCGCCTCCATGGATCGGGCTTGTTTGTTCAGCACATCCCACAGATGCTCGATTGGATTGAGATCTGGGGAATTTGGAGGCCCAGTCAACACCTCAAACTCGTTGTTGTGCTCCTCAAACCATTCCTAAAAACTTTTGCTTTGTGACAGGGCACATAATCCTGCTGAAAGAGGCCACAGCCACCAGGGAATACCATTTCCATGAAAGGGTGTACGTGGTCTGCAACAATGCTTAGGTAGGTGGTACGTGTCAAAGTAACATCCACATGGATGGCAGGACCCACGGTTTCCCAGCAGAACATTGCCCAAAGCAGGTAAGCGACGCACACGCACCCGGCCATCCACGTGATGTAAAAGAAAACGTGATTCATCAGACCAGGCCACCTTCTTCCATTGCTCCGTGGTCCAGTTCTGATGCTCACGTGCCCACTGTTGGCGCTTTAGGGGGTGGACAGGGGTCAGCATGGGCACCCTGACTGGTCTGCGGCTATTCAGCCCCATACGCAACAAACTGCGATGGACTGTGTATTCTGACACCTTTCTATCAGAACCAGCATTAACTTCTTGAGCAATTTGAGCTACAGTAGCTCGTCAGTTGGATCGGACCACACGGGCCAGCCTTCACTCCTCACGTGCATCAATGAGCCTTGGCCGCCCATGACCCTGTCGTCGGTTCACCACTGTTCCTTCCTTGGACCACTTTTGATAGATACTGACCACTGCAGACTGGGAACACTCCACAAGAGCTGCAGTTTTGGAGATGCTCTGACCCAGTCGTCTAGTCATCACAATTTGGCCCTTGTCAAACTCACTCAAATCCTTATGCTTTCCCATTTTTCCTGCTTCTAATACATCAACTTTGAGGACAAAATGTTCACTTGCTGCCTAATATATCCCACCCACTAACAGGTGCCGTGATGAAGAGATAATCAGTGTTATTCACTTCACCTGTCAGTGGTCATAATGTTGTGCCTGATCGGTGTATATACTGATAAAATCAATGGACAGCAATAATTCTTGTCAACCTCTTGTTAATATGATGCACCTTGATGTTAGATGTTACCGTAACTCCCTGCTGTTACCTTGTGGTGTTTCTTGGAGGTTTTGCGCACCTGCGCTGCGATTTCTTCTTCCTCTCTTAACAGATCTTTATACGAGCGCCTCTTCTCTCTTTGGCTGCGACCCGCAACAAGACCGACCTCTCCTTCCATCCCCGAAATATCTACAGGAAAAACAGTTTCACAGTAGGTTTTCAATGGACATGTTTGAGTGTATTATCGTGCTTTTGTCTGACAATCATTACCCATCATTCCTTTCTTCTTTATCTCCTCAAAGGCCATGGTCAGTCCTGGTTCTTAAGGTGGGACTGGTCAGTCTTGTGACTCTAATGCACAAAAACAAATTAAAATAAAGTTCAGTCCAAAAAACACTCTTGACTAGAATAAAGCATTTTTAAAACAAAGACCTTTCCAGCTTAGATAACTAATAATTCTGTTTCCATGTAACTTGCACTTCTGTATGTACTAGTCACATTCTCAGTCTAAAGAACATTTTAATGGACAAAAATGTAGATTTTTTTATAATTATAATTTTTAACATTTATATATGTATATATATATATATATATATATATATATATATATTTTTTTTTTTTTTTTTTTTTTTTCCCCTGGAAGACAAAGAAATATACATTATATCAGGACTGCCAAATCTCAAGCATTCCGCATTCACATTCTCACGCTGTGGAAAAAAAACAAAAAAAACAAAACATTGTGGAGCAAAAAGGACACGGACGATGCGGTGACAGATAAGACAGAACAGGTTACTTTTGGATATTTCAAATTTTTAAGATTTATTACGAAATTCAAATAAATGCTGTTTTGGCGCTCTAATGTGGTGTGACAGATCGACAGACCTCAGTTCAAGTGGCACGTGAACCAATCATCTCTTTCATTTTACTACTAGTTATAGCACAAAATAATTAATAAACATCAGAGGATATGTTGGAAAAATCCAGTTGGCCTACAACCTACTGAAAATATATCATGTAATCGCTCAGTCAGTGTTTCAACTGCGGATAAAACAGCTTGTAAACATGTCACGTAAGGTGAAAATGTCCATAAACTGTATAATTAGCAAGAAACATACTCTAGAAAGGAACATTGTGCAAAAAACAAAACAAAATATTATACATTCTAAATATTTTTACACTAATACCATTAAAAAGTTATTATAATAATATTATTATTATATAAAAAACAGCCTTGTATGCAATTATATACAAATCAGTTGTTAATTAACCTTTAATAATAATGTACGAGCTGACAGGGTTCCGTTTACATTAGCTGAGAACTATTTTTCCCTGAGAAAAGTCCATGTAATATGTATCCAAATGAAAAGAGAGCGAAATCGATTCCATATCAATACCAAACCCCCTCCCTAATTCTCACTCCAAGCTGAACTCAAAAGTTGGCAGCCCTGATTATATGCTAAAAGATCATTTCATTATAGACTAAAAGCCACAAAAGCTTTCTTTAAAACACCATGTAATGTAAAAATTACTATACAAATAAAACTGAATTTAAGTTTTCATTTTGATGCCATATAATCAGATGCTTAACATATTAAAGATGTAAAACTAAATAAATTAAAGGAATACTGGAAAAAACAAAACTCATTACAAAAACACTCCCTCATCTGATTAAAGTAAAATGTTTCCTCCAATTCTACTAATGTTGCATGCAGAAATGTTAAATAACTCTGAAGATGTGCTACTGAAGGCACACACACTCATTAGTGACAGATCAGGCTCTGCAACACACACCAGCTTTCCTCCAGCCACAACTTTAGTCCAGCTTCCAGTGACATTTGCGGGAATCCCAACAACACGAACGAAAAGATCTGCCTCAACACTCATTATTGAACATTTCCCGCCTACTTTTGAAGAAATGCACACTCACACACCCCCTTCCCCTCGCTTCATCAGGATCCAGCGCTTCCCTGTTTCAGCTCAAGTGGATTCGAGCAGCTGCGGACGTGTCGCGCGTCTCTGACGGATAGTACAGCGCGCGCAGACCCGCGGCTGCGGTGCACATAGGCCGGTATCGGGTTACAACTCAAATAACCGAGCGTTCTCACCATGCAATTTTATGGATTTCTTCTGCACTGCAAAAATGGCACAGAATGCATGCAATTTATATGCAGATATCATAGGTGTTCTGCAAAAATCAGTGAAATATTACCTCGGGTAGGATGTGGGTTTAGTTGGCGCGCGACGCCATCTTTGATGGGAGTCAACAACAAAGCAGCCAAAGATGAGGAGGAGGGACTTTGAGACCAGAGAGTGTATTACAACAATGAAAGCACCCATTTTTTTCCCCCCCAAATAAAAAACTGACAATAGTATGAATTAGCAATATCTACTAATATAAACGATATGCACAGCTTATACTTTAGTGTTAATATTATTACATCATTGCATCAAAGACAGAGTCCACATACACTCTTAGCATTATGTAATTTATTTGGCTGTCACTTACAAAAATGGATATACAGTAAACAGTGACATAATAATAGGCTACAATAGAGGCATAACAGGAAGGAATTGTTCCAGGAAAAGAAATAAAAGGCAGTTCATGTTCTCAGTTGAAATTGAATTTAAATAACTATAATTACACAGTTGTAATATATATATATGTAGCCATGTCATACATAAATAGTTTTTCCTATTTTCCCAGCCACAGTTGTCCCATCTTCTCGCGTCTTTTCTTCAGTCCATCTCTACCTGTCTCCCATATTCTGCATCTGAATACTGAGACAGGTGAAGCTGGCCAGTAGGTCTGTCACCTCGTCCACCTGCGGATCACATGAAAGAATTACAACGTCCCGAAGCTACAGTGATATCAAAAGACAGAAAACTGTAATTAAAAGGAGATTTTTTTCCAATGAGAACAATATTATAACAAGCTATTTTATATTTTCTTTTTTTACAAATTAGAATGTTTTTATAACATCAACCATTTATCAGTTATCGGCCAGAACATGAAAATAATTATCAGGCTCAGCTAATCGATATAGGGCCAGAATTTCATTATCAATGCATCCCTATACAAGGGTTCATATATTGTATATTTATTAATTTTCCTAAAGTATAACCGAGCCGCTGACTTCTTTAAAATATCAAAGGGAATGAAACGCATGCACTCTGAAGCTTGATCCTAGATGTGTGTGAGTCGTACCTGCTCTCTGGTGCGGGTGTTCTGCAGCTGGTTTGAGATGTGCTCTAGTTTCTCTCTCTCTTCACTCTGTCCCATTATATTCAGATATTCCCGCAGCATTTGAATGATCTACAGACATATCCAGAGATCATTGGTTCATCTTTCGTTACAGCACATATACAAGCATGTACAGTACAACAGGAGCATAGGAACAATCTGAAAAGTGTGGGCGGTGCATACTATAAACCTTATCACTCTGGCTAATTAATATTAATTAGGAGACATTATGTTTGCCCAGTAGTCATTACAATTACACTTATGCATTCGACAGATGTTTTTATCCAAAGTGACTTTCATAGTCGACATTAAGAGTGCAAGAAGAATCGAAATTAAACCAAAATCGCGGTATGACTTAGTACAATTATGAAAATCGCAAAGGCCGTGATTTAGTTAAATAAATATATGCGCTGCATGTTTCGGAGTGAAGTACGGCACTGAGTGTCTCAGAGCAGTTTGGTTCACAGTAAGTGCTTCGCTTTGAGGGCACCCTGCTGTTTTCCATCAAAATAAAAGTTTGATGGCTTAACATTTGAAAATTAAGACAGCCATAAATATTAGTATTGCAATTTTACAGTTGAAATGTTAAATAAAATTACATTATTTTTATTAGATACTTATTCGATACAATAATAATATTTCTTATTTTGTTTGTATTTAACGATTTTTATTTTTAAGTAATAATAATAAAACATTTTGGCTAAATTGTGCAGTCCTACAAACAAGCAGAGCAAACCTGTAATTTTTTTAGATCACATTTTAAAAGTGACCCTGGACCACAAAACCAGTCATAAGTCGCACGGGTATATTTGTTGCAATAGCCAACAATACATTGTATGGGTCAAAATTATCGATTTTTCTTTTAAAGATGATGTTCCATGAAGATATTTTGTAAATTTCCTACCATAAATATAGTGGATATGCATTGGTAAGCACTTCATTTGGACAACTTTAAAGGGGATTTTCTCAATATTTTGATTATTTTAATTTTTTTTGCACCCTCAGATTCCAGATTTTCAAATAATTGTATCCTAACAAACCATACATCAATGGAAAGATTATTTATTCAGCTTTCAGATGATGTATACATTTCAATTTCAGAAAAAAATTACCCTTATGACTGGTTTTGTGGTCCAGGGTCACAAATTGCAATTGCAATTTTTATATTTAAAAAAAAAAAAAAAAAAAAGCAATATGAGTGAAGCTGTGGGTTTTAGTTACTAAGAAATGTATGCTAGAACTTTTCATTTTCTAAGCCATTTTATTGATAAATCACAGAACAGTGTTGACAATACATTTCTGCGCTACTTAAAATTTCTGTGATGCACACGTTAAAGGAACACTCCACTTTTTTTGAAAATAGTCTCATTTTCCAACTCCCCTGGAGTTAAACAGTTGAGTTTTACCGTTTTCGAATCCATTCAGCCGATCTCCGGGTCTGGCGGTACCACTTTTAGCATAACTTCGCATAGTTCATTGAATCTGATTAGACCGTTAGCATCTCGCTCAAAAATGACCAAAGAGTTTTGATATTTTCCTATTTAAAACTTGACTCTTCTGTAGTTACATCGTGTACTAAGACCGACGGAAAATGAAAAGTTGCGATTTTCTAGGCCGATATGGCTAGGAACTATACTCTCATTCCGGCGTAATAATCAAGGAACTTTGCTGCCGTACCATGGGTGCAGCAGGCGCAATGATATTACGCAGCGTCTCTCGCAAATGTCTCCATGGTTGCAAGGCACGCTCCCTGTGCAAGCAGGGGGTCACAGCCGCTGCGTAATATCATTGCGCCTGCTGCTAACCCATGGTACGGCAGCAAAGTTCCTTGATTATTACGCCAGAATGAGAGTATAGTTCCTAGCCTTATCGGCCTAGAAAAATCAAAATTTTTCATTTTCCGTCTGTCTTAGTACACGATGTAACTACAGAAGAGTCAAGTTTTAAATAGGAAAAATATCGAAAGTCTTTGGTCATTTTTGAGCGAGATGCTAACGGTCTAATCAGATTCAATGAACTATGCTAAGCTATGCTAAAAGTGGTACCGCCAGACCCGGAGATCGGCTGAATGGATTCGAAAATGGTAAAACTCAACTGTTTAACTCTAGGGGAGTTGGAAAATGAGACTATTTTCAAAAAAAGTGGAGTGTTCCTTTAATGTCTGTATGTGTGTGCGTTACAATGCAGCAGCGCATTAGTTTAGAACGACGATTAACTTGGGTGTACAATAAGCTGTTTAAAACGTTCATTCACCTGATCAATGGTGAGCATACAGATGGTATAATCAAACATATCTTGTGGAGCGTTCTCAGAGCATACATTTATTTGTCATTTACTGTTGGATATGGAGCGTAAATGTGGACTTCAAATATTTCTTATCCTGTTGAGCCCTCTATAGGCGACTAGTCAATGTCAAACGTAAAGATTCATGGCAGAGCATTAAAGTCGACTAGTCAGTGCAACCCCTAATCGAAGCATGAAATTTGTCAATACCCAGCCCAAGCATTAAGTACATCAGGCATGTGTTAATCACCTGTGTGACCTCTCCTCTGAGGGTTTCTAGGCTACGTGAGTCTCCCTCTTGTAAGATGTTGAGCTTTGAACGGGCAAGGTGAAGAGGAGTCCTTCCAGCACGGTCCAGAGCATCAACACGGGCACCTAAGGGAACGTTCATAATGTTTGAACTAGTACTGAATTAGATTTATGAATGGTTTTGGGGTAATTTGTTAAGAACTATCAGAAAGATCTATTTGTTAAGAAATAGAACTATCAGAAAGATCTCAGATGAATAAGATTTAGATCCATTGATTTTTCAGTCGTACAAAATCAATCGTACCTCCTCGCAGTAAGGTTGTGATGACAGGCACATGGTTGGTGCAGGCAGCTGTAAAAGACAATTTAAGTCAGAGTAAGCTTATTTCTTAGACACGAAACAGACATGTGCGTCGGCTCTTTTCACTCGGGCTGCCCATCAAGGCTTTCCCAAGCCAACATCAAAGTTTGTTTACGAACTTTAGCTTCTAGTTATATATAATGGTGCAAATAAATATGTGACCAAACAAATGTGCTTATGCACATTCTTACCCAAATGCAGTGGTGTGTTTCCGAGGCTGTCTCTCTGGTTTGGGTCAGCACCATAACTCAGCAACAACTTAACTACATTGTTAAAAGTGGAGATGGAAAGAGAAAGTGGAAAATGTTTAAAAAGGACCTATTATGACCTTTCAAAAAAACAAACAAAAAAAAAAAAACACAAAACACCTTCTCCCACATATTTTACATTATCCAATGTGCTCTGATTGGTCAGCTGGACCAGAGTGTTGTGATTGATTAACCGCTTCTTTCAGAAATGCCACGACCCATTACAGTAAGTTTCAACACACTGCTAACGCAACTCAACCAGGTCTCGCCTCTTTATTTTGTGTATGCCTTGGGAGAGAATTATTTAAATGAGGAATATTGTGACATACGTTCATGGAAGAAAACTCAAGACTACAATCGTTTCTGGGATGTCAGAAACAGTTACTAATATAAAGAATGACTCCCTTTGGAACGGATCCCCTTTTATATAATAATAACAACAATAACTTTTTTTGCTTAACTGCTTTAAAATGGCTTTTTGGTCATTTTTAGACAGAGCATTTAAATAAAATGACATATGTACAGCAAGACAATATAAATATAATTTTACTCAACTAGCCTAGCACAAACCCAATTCTTCTGTCCTTTTAAATGTCTGTTCAAATCGGCACGTTTGGTTGTTTAGTGAAGCTGATTGCTGTAGGCTATATCCAACTTTTTTTGTAGCTGCTGTTCGAATGGTAGCTTGGTACATTTGTTTGCGATCAAATATTCATTATTTCTACTCTCCATAATTAAGGTAGTAGAGCCTACATTATCAGCGGTAGCAGTTCAAACTAATATCAAGTCATTTACGTCTCTGTGATGATTGGTTGATATACCAAGGGAGGCTTGGCTCCTATGCAATGTATTTTTTCTCAACACTCTAACTGCTGAAAGTGAAATACTCAATGGTATATTGGCTATTTTGGTGATTGGCTTTTTTTTTTTTTTTCCCTTCCCTATCCCCTCAGACTCAGTACAGTTTTGGCAGATTTGGCACGTCCAGTTAAGAGCAGCGGTGGCTCCAACTTTAGTAATATTTTATGGTGTTACAGTGGTGAAATTAAAAAAAAAGAAATACACATTCTGAGAAATGAAATTAATAACTGGGAATTTTATTAACATTAAATCGTCCTTCTCCCATTTTCACCTGTGAATTTTGGATAGGCTGTGCCACCCATGACGAGCCGCCACTGGTGCTTTGTAACTTTGCAGACCTTTTTCATGCTCAAACAGAAACATTACACTAAAGAAAGTTGAAAATGTAAAAAGAGCACAATATGCCCTCTTTTAATCTTATCCTAATGAAATTTTTGTAAAATTAAGCCACAATTAAAAATGTATATGTATCAGTGCCTAGATACAAAATCTAAACATAAATTATCAGAAATAGTTAAAGCTAATTGTCTTTTTGAAAAGTATATGTATTGTTTTATCATTTAAAACCCAAACAACCTTTTTGTGGAGTTTTTCCACAAGTGTGCTCATGCTATTTTTCTTTAATAAATGCCACTTGGTTTGATATTTTGTTATGCAAAGCAATTTTTTGTGCTACTGCATTTAAGCCATTAAAATGCCATATAATGCAATGAATGCCACTATGAAAAGTTCATATCCATCAGTTTTGTCTGATCTTACCAATACTCTCGTTGCCATTGCAGGAAGAGAAGTGTAAGGCCGTCCGGCCCTTATCATCAGCAGCACAAGGATCAGTGTCATCTTCTAGCAATCTACGAACTAAGAGGGAAAAAAAGTTAATAATAAAAGACTATAATTTCACTGTAGAACAAATCTTAGCATCAAGTGGGACCACTACTGTCACGCTGATGATCCTCACCTGTGTCAATATCATTGGAGTTGGCAGCTTCTCTGAGCCTCTTCACAGCTTGGAGGAGAAAACGATATGGAATTGGTTAACAGGAACAATCTGGGTCATGGTTAAGACAACTGCGTATAATATCTAATATAATACAATACTGAGTTGATGATTAACACGCTCACACAAATGAGGCTTTTAAACACTGATTAAATAAAGTTAACATATATAATTAGCTAATTACACATGAAAAAATACAAACCTCACAAAATAAACCAGCTCATTTAACATTTAGTGACACACTCATACATGCATATACATATTTATATAGAGTTTCATTCCTGTTACCTGTTTGTGTGGTACAAAATTTTGTTTATAGTGTCTAATAATTGAGGTAACCAACATGTACAAAGTATAAATATTATTAGACAAGATGTAACAATTGTAATGTATTATTTTGTGTTCATTTCTGTTCACGCACACACCATACAGGTCTTTTCCAATGGGCCCCATGTTCCTCCGGGCTCTTCCCAGCCGCCTCACCCTGCTCGACGTCATCTTTCCCGGCGAACTCCGTCCCGCCTGTAGTAGTTCACCGGGCTGCCATAACAAATGCAGATACCGGAGCTCCGTGTCCGCAGACGGTCGGGTTCGGTTGAGTCTCAGTGCGCTCAGCGTGTCTAGACGGGAGATACTGAACCCGACCGCACCTGCAGCCTCCATCGGCGTCTCATCCTCCCGTTTCTCGGTGTCTCTCACAGCAGGTCCGTTCGCTAACGTGTACTCTCCCTCCGAACTGGACCGGTCACCATCCGAGGCAGCTGCAACAAGTGGGCTCGACCCGTCCATATTAATAAGGCGTTTACAGGACTAATGTCAGCATGTAAATGCGAGTACCAACAGAATGTAAACACTGTATCTTTTGCACAAACCTAACCTAACGCAACATTGTCCACAAACGCTATTCTTCAAGACTGCATTTCGAGCGAGGTTTTTAAATAAAGAAACAGAGCTATTTTTACGTTCATTGCGAGTAAATGTTGTGATATCAAATATGAATCGTTCCGTGTTCTAATAAGCAGTGAACTATGAGCCCAATTGAGCCAAAATGGCGCTGTTTCAATGTTTTGCGCTTGTCTTTAGTAAAACACGCCTGTATTGCTTAGTCTGCGTTCATCGTGACCTAGATAGCCAATCAACATCGACGTTGTTAAGGCACTCGTCCATTCAGAGAACGTATGGTGCTAGCGTAATAAATACGTATGTGATTTCCATAAAAGGTGATTTCCCACTTATTATATTTTATAAAAACAGAATAGGGTCTTGAATTTAAGGGCCTTATATGTTTAAATTATTTAACGTAAAATATTTAAACAAAATTATATTGAAATAAATTAACGATAAATTAGCAAAATCAGGAACTTTACACGCCTAGCTCTCATCTAACAGCATCATACATCCTTGAAAAAATGAGCAAATGTGAATTATTTTCTTATTTTATATTTACTAATATTATGTTATTGTCTCTTTTTTTTTTTTGAGAACCAATGTTTTAGATTTTGAAAACTCCTTTTCTAATATCCCAGTCATTTTTAATAACAAAAGATTTTTAAATGACTACAATAATGCGTTTCTGAACCAGTTTTATTTTTTATGCTACAATGCAATGTTTATTTTATATTATATATTCCATATTTTTAATTTTACATACTAAGGTAAGCACAAACACACACCTTTCTTAAATTATTTAGAGATGGGATGACTTTATTGTAGTTATAAATATACATACATGCATGTCAACCCATGAAAATACTTTATATACCTCTAACAATAGTATAAAAAAAATAATAATAAGTTATGCATTGTACTGCAACACCAAACCCAACACCATAAAACAGTATATAACTCTATACTTTGGCTTATAAAAACTATGGCAAGGTAATACTCATTATTTCATTGTCATTTAACCACATGTTTGATCATAGTCTGAGCATGCTGGATGTGGGATGTTTTCTATAAAAATGTAAATTCCATGAGAAGTGGGAGGTAGATGAACAGGATTTTGAAAACAGAACAGTCTTTGGCACCATTAATGCCCCTCAAAGGTCGAAGTTCATAGTTGAAACGAGTGCAGCACCAGCATGTTTCAGGTATTCAGGAATTGATGCGTCATCGCCGGGCGCAACTTCTCCCTGATGATCTGCCATGAGTCCTGCCTCACGGGCATGTTGCCATAGGTGGCTGTTTCCCACAATGCCCTGCTTTCTTAAGTAACCTTGGCGGCAAAAGAGGGGTGGGGTACGACTGGTGAGGGACAGAAGGAAACAGGATTCTGAGGGAAAAGGACACATAGAAGCACATAATAAATTAATAAGTCTTGCAAGAACAGTTGAAAAAAGTTTTTTGTTTTTTTTTTGGCATACACAATACTGTTCAAAAGTTTGGGGTTGGTAAGATTTTTTAACGTTCTGAAAGTCTCTTCTTTCCAAGGCTGCATTTATTTGATCAAAAATACATTAAAAACAGTAAAATTGTGAAACATTATTACAATATAAAATAGCTGTTTTCTATTGTAATATAATTTAAAATGTAATTTATTCCTGTGACGTCAAATATGAATTTGCTGAATAAAAGTATTAATTTCTTTTTTAAAAAAAAAATCTTACTGACCCCAAACATTTTGTATTGTAAAATATCCATAATGTGCATATTTAGTGAATTTTATTTGCTGAATTATTGGCACTCAAATGTCTCACATTTGTGTGTAGTATGTACTGACCAGCATAAAAGGCCCTGAGGTCAGTTTGGAGGCAGTGCTCGAGGAAGCGTCTGAGAGGTTGGCTGTGTGATATGGGCTGATCCCATTCAGTCAGAAAGTCCTCGACCATGTGATGAATGGCCTCAGGTCGTGGTAGTGGCCAGCCAACTGGACGCTGTCTCATATCTTTCTCTATAGAAACATAAAGCACACATTTTAACATTCCAGTACATGACTGTGATAGGACATCAACAGAAAGTCCAAAATATATTCTCAAAACACCCCAATCTCATACATTTCCACATATGTGAGAGTTCAAGCGATTTAAGAATTAAAAGGGATAGTTCACCCAAAAATGAAAATTCTGTCATTAATTACTCACCCTCATGTTGTTCCACACCCGTAAGACCTTCGTTCATCTTCAGAACACAAATTAAGATATTTTTGATGAAATCCGAGAGGTATATGACTCCTCCATAGACAGCAATATAATCAACACTTTCAAGGTCCAGAAAGGTACTAAAGACATCGTTAAAATAGTCCACGTGACTACAGTGGTTCAACCTTAATGTTATGAAGCAATGAGAATACTTTTTGTGCGCAAAAACAAAAAAATTATGATTTTATTTGAGAAACTCTTCTCTTTCCTTCTCTTCTCTCCTACACTGTTGATGTAGTGAACGTAGTGCAACGCTCCCATGTTTACGCCCGAACGCCAGCTCATTATTGGCCGGCTCCTGCGTCAGCATCACACACGTGCGTCGTACTGCTCACGTGAACAGCATTGGCCAATACTGAGCTGGCATTCTGACGTAAACACGGAAGCGCTGAACGTCAACAGAGTATGAGAATGAGACAGAAGAGAAGATATTGTTGAATAAAGTCGTTATTTTTGTTTTGTTTTGGTGCACAAAAAGTATTCTCATCGCTTCATAACATTAAGGTTGAACCACTGCAGTCACGTCGACTGTTTTAACGATGTCTTTAGAACCTTTCTGGACCTTGAAAGTTGTGGTTATATTGCTGTCTATGGAGGAGTCAGAGAGCTCTCGGATTTCATCAAAAATATCTTAATTTGTGTTCCAAAGATGAACGAAGGTCTTACAGGTGTGGAATGACATGAGGGTGAGTAATTAATGACAGAATTTTCATTTTTAGGTGAACTAACCCTTTAAACATATTAGAGTGAAACATATTAGAGAAGCTCTTCACCTGTAGGTAGTGTGTTGTAGTAGTACAGGACGGGATGGAGGAAGTTGGACCTCCAGGCTTTGGTCCATTCTGACTCAGCCCGACCGGGCCCTAGTGTATCAGTCCGGTTCAGTCCATACTGCATGACCAAGACCAAGAGTCCATGATCTGAGAGGGGTCGCCCAGAGAGAGCAGACAGCTGGGGCAGGGCCTGCAGAGGAAACTCCTCCAGATATTCACAGTAAGACCTGCGGAAGGAAGGAGGAGAGAGATTTGTGTAGGTAAAACAGACATTAAATCACAGCAGCCATATTTAATTTGATGTGAATGAAAACAAGGTTGTGAGGGATATAATCACAGTCTCGTCAAGATCAGTTTATTTAGCAAGGATGCATTAAATTGATCAAAAGTGACAGTAAATTTATAATGTTACAAAAGATTTCTATTTCAAATAAACACTGTTCTTTTGAAGATTCAGAAGATTCCTGAAAGAAAATATATGGTTTTCACAAAAATATTAAGCAGCACAACTGTTTTCAACACTGATAATAATAAGAAATGTTTCTTGAGCATCAAATCATCATATTCGAATGATTTCTGAAGGATCATGGGACACTGAAGACTGGAGTAATGATGCTGAAAATTCAGCTTTGACATCACAGGAATAACACTTTAAAATATATTCAAATAGAAAATAGTTATTTTAAATTGCAATAATATTTCATAATATTACTGTTTTTTACTGTATTTTTGATCAACTAAATGCAGCCTTGGTGAGCATAAGACATTTCTTTCAAAATACTAAAAAAAATGTAAAATTCAAATCCAAATCAACTTTTGAACAGTAGTGTTTATTTAATATTTCATCAGCTGAATGATTGACACCCAGATACGACATTGTACATGCATCTCTTACCCTCGCAGTAAAATAATGTCCCCAAGAACCCCAAACATTTGGTACGGTCCAGAGGCTTCATTCACCCTCTTAAGAATCCAAGACTGCAGCTGACTGATGGGTAATATTGTAGCAGGCCAGGCAATGTTATGGTATCGTTGCTCCAGGATTTTATGAACGGCACGAACTGTAGTAGCAAAACAGAGAAACTTTAATATGACCTCCTAAATTATTATGTTTAAGTGAAGTGTAATCCTTACCAGTGTAGCGGAACCCATGAACAAATCCACCAGCAGACATACGATAATCTCTGGAGTGGGCTGCCGTACCCAGGACAAACATGTTGGGCGTCCCTCTGCCTTCATACCAGGCTGTTACACCTGGCAACCGGCCTCGGGCACCGCTGCTTTGGGGCGGCCGTGCAGATCTGGATCAATAATGAAACTATATTGTCAATCTGAAAATAATTCATAATAATAAATGTAATTGTTCAAATCTTACCCATCAAAAATGGAGAAGTTAAAACGGAAGCCCAGGCAGCGGATCACTCGGTCATACGGCTGTCTGAGGGAGAAGTTATCAGTGTGGTAACCAGGCAGATTTTGACCAGTGACCTCTGAAATGTTCTTGCCGTTCGGGTCATCAAGCAGTTCAGTCAGAGTTAAATACAGCGGCTCCTTTCCCTCCGTCGATGTTCGACTTCTTTTCTTTGCTGTTCTTCTTTTCCCACCATTTTTTCCTCTACGGACAATGGCAATATCCTCCAGTCGTCCCTCTACTAGACCATCTAGAGATTTCAGCTGGTACGTGTCTAATAGCTCATTATTTACTGCCCTAAAAACAGAAATGGTAAAGTCACCATGAAATCAAAATAGACAATTCTTGAATTTAGAATGTTGCAGTGTTTATTATAAAAGATTTATCCATGGATGTCATTATTTTTTAAAAATTCATGTGCACTCGTAATCTTTAATCAAAAATGTTAACCTCCCCTCACCCTCCAAACGATATTTCTTCTCTTCATGACGTGTGTCTTGGCGGAGAGTGAGACTAAGGGGCCGTTTAACACAACACCGTTTTCAACTATAAACTGAAAACTTTTTATGTGTTTTGGTCATTTATTTTCACGACAACAGCATTTTGGCGACCTGATAGCGCAAGCTTTTGAAAACGATACTGTTATCATCTCCGTGTAAACTACAAAAACCAGCACCAAAATTGTACATTGTTGCGGTGGTATTAACTCACGGAAACAACTTAAAAGTAGCCCAATTTCGAATAACTTGGCAACACTGATTGTAATCATCCAATCAGTGCCCTCTGACTTTAGTGGAAGGGTTAGAGTAGGTTTAGTAGCAGGTTTAGTGCTTTAACTGGTTGAGAAGAATAGGATGAAAATGTTAATCCTACCTGGATAAATCACTTGTGAATTTTTGGTTGCAGATATAAGCATACTTGAAAACATTAATTTTATGCTTTATACAAAGAGTTGGACAGAGTGGATTAAATACCTGAGATCCCCAACGTAGTGTGTCTGCCATGCGAGACGTACTGGGCTGGGACTATACAAGTGAATCCGGCTCGCTCTACCCAAGATGCTTTGTGCTGTCTCAAAGGCGGAGTTTCCTTTGCCGAGGATTAACACAGCTTGTTCTTTAAACTCTTCAGGATCAGTGGGAATAGACTCATAACCCTCCACAAGGTCAGAGCCAAGAAAATCCACCTGCTGGGGAACCCAAAGGCCTGTAGACACCAACAGGACACTATAGAGACAAAGAAAAAAAATGAAATTACATAAAACAAGTTATGAGGGCATATCAAAGTGACAAATATTCAATTAAATATTAAAATAAATGAATGTAGTTACTATACCTGCACTGATAATTAACACTATTCTGATCAGACAGGATGTATCCCCGGTTTCCTTTAAATTCTGATGCTGTGATTCTCCCTATATCAGCTCCATATTTAACCTTTAGCCCCAGCTCTTTCTCAAACATTGAGAGGTAACGTGGGAAGTCATCAGCATTGGGGTAAAGCTCCCGGCTTATTCGCTGAAACAGGAGGTCGGGCCTGTCACTCAACAGGGAGTTCCAATCATGACGCAAGTTGAATTCCTTGTTCCGCCTCCCAGTGTATATTTTATTAATGCTGATGAGCTTTCTGTGGCGAGGATATCTGAAAGGAATACAGTAAATAAGATGGTTCAGCTTCAAGAAAGAAATATTGGTAACACTTTACAATAAGGTTCATTAGTTAAACATTAGTTAATGTAATAACTAACATGAACTAACCATGAGCAATACATCTGTTACTGTATTTGTTAATCTTTGTTAACATTAGTTAATACAAATACAGTTGTTCATAGTTTGTTCATGTTAGTTCACAATGCATTAACTAATGTTAACAAGATTTTAATAACGTATTAATAAATGTTGAAATTAATATTAACAAAGATTAATAAATGCTGTATAAGTGCAGTTCATTATTAGTTCATGTTAACTAATGTAGTTAACTAATGAACCTTATTGTAAAGTGTTACCGAAATATTAATAAATCTTAAGATACTGAAAGCAAAGGAGTTATATTGCATTGTATCTGAATTATGTTGCATGTTATATTAGATGTAATTAAATTATTCTATCTCAGTTTAAGAAAACATCTTTGTCATTCAGATATCACGTACATGTTGAAGAAGCTGCCTGGTCCTGTGTTTCTCTCTAGAATGATGTAATCTCTCTGGCTCCTGGACAGAAAGTAGCCCATCTGGAGCCCTGCAGGTCCAGCTCCCAGCACACAGTACTCATGGCTCACGGTCTTATTACGGCCATGAAGACCAGAACCAGAAGTGGCCAGGGACAGGACACACAGGAGCCCAAAGAGAGGCTGAATCACACTCATGGGGCCTTGGGATGGAAATACAAACAACAGATTAAAGCCAGACGCTCTACATGTAATAGGAGGTTTACCTTAAAATCATTACCGATCATTTAAAAACTAACTGCATAAAATAATAAGCTTTTAAATTATAACTACTTCATATAATAAAGCATAAGAAATAAATACATAACTAAGCATAAAGGTAAACACAGTAATTGAGAATAGAACTACAAACTATAAATTAATAGACAATATATATTACTTTTTATATATAGGTACATGTTTACAGATACAGCCAATTATGGCTCCCCTGTTCCAATACTGGGGATGCGGCAACATCCAACACATGTAAGAGCGAAAAACACAGTATAGTGTAAATATATTGGCATTAAATCAACGTACCGTCAACTACAGCTGCTCCTGCGATCCTTCAGTAACAGAAAATATGGAAATAATCGGCAGGCATTTCGTAAACTACATCTATGCGATTGCACGGTTTGAATAACATCTTCCACAGACAGAAGACAGAGCGTACTTTTGACGTCACGAAAGAGATGGACGTCGAACGCGAACCAATGAGAGGTCAGAGGGGCGTGGCTAAATAGTTCACGCCCACTTAAATGCTCTTTCTGTTGATTCTTAAGGCATCCAAGTGTTTTGTTTTTATTTTCAACGGAGACTTTTCTTAAAGTATCGATTTTTATTACAACTTAAAAAATAAACGTTCTTTTTTATTTTCTTTAATTTATTGTTAAATTAATTGTTACATTTTAAAAACATTAAAACTGTTATTATACACTCATCATTTATTTTTTCCACTTTTCAAAAGCCTTTCAGATGTTTCCTTTTTATTGTTTTATCCGTGTCTCTTGTGTGTATTTGCTTAGCAAAGATTGCATGTTGGACATTGTTGGCAGATCAATTAAATGAACTAGTGGAAGTATAAAACAGAGAAAATTTAAAAGTATTTTCTAATTGATATTTTGAAGATATTTAAAATATTTTTTTTGTCTACAATATGTATATTTAATAACCTGAAATTAAGCAGTACATTACAAAAATAAAGCAATGCAACATTAAAACTACACTGTCATTGTTTTGAGGTTTTGCTGTGTCATGTTTAGAGAACCACACCAACGAAGAAACTGTACAGTCATGAAATCAGCGTAAACTATAAAAGTGCCCACAACACATTTTTTAAAAACTTTATTAGACTTAGTACGCTTAATAACATACTTTGCAACACACTTTCTAACTTTATAACCCATATAAACATTGACTCAAACAAGTTATATTGGTCTCACGTCATGTGACTCTCATTGCTTTGTCATGAGAAACCATTGAGATTTCTCAGTCGAAGAAAACGTCCAGTCATGGTTAGTGTAAGCATGTGGAACTACCTCGACATTTTCACTTCCCTTTTCCATAAATGTAGTGACTCAGATGGGAAGGAGAACGTATAAAAATGAAGTGGCGGAGCAGGGAGATCACAGCCTCTGAGAACACTGTGAAGACAAGACACAGCAAGAAACACATAAGGACATCGCAAGTAAGACGACAAAACTTCATTTAAATCTGTTACAGTGGACTTTATGAGATTTAATAACAAATATTTGTTGTTTTAGGGATGGAATCCACGAAAAGCAAACCAAGAGATAGCACTGGCAGGTAAAAAAAAATTCTTTTTATTTTCATTCAGCCAATAAGCATCGAATGAAACCACATTCATTTCATAGTGATTATGAGAACATTTCAACTGCAGCATTTAAGCCTGAAGTACATCATACCAAAAGTCGAGTCAGTGATTCTTAAAAGCATAAGTATAAATCAGTTTTTAGACTGCTAATGAGTGATTGTGCCATGTTTTCTCCGCAGTGATCTGTCTGAGCAGATAAAAGCAGCCACCAAAGACAGTCACGTGAGAGCTGAGAACACACAACTGATGCTCAACTACCAGAAAGGACAGATCACGCAAACACAGTACAAGGTAAAGCTACACAAAGATCATACATTCCCAATCAGGATGCAAACAAATGCATGTAACTTTAACATGTAAAAAATACACTAACTACAGTAGTCAACATTTGAAGTGGATCAAAACCTTTCATCAAAGTTGTTCTAAAACCTTCTTCTTAGGACAACTTTGATAAACTTTTTTGATCCACTTCAAATGTTGACTACTATATTATAGGCCTATATGAAACAATAAAGGGGTTTAAAATAAATGTTTTTCAGGAAAATATGAGGTATTGTGTTTTAAAACATTCTAAAAGCTTACAATATAAACAAATACAAAGTACCAAAAATTACAGTGAAAGTGCTAAGGCTTTTTTGGGCATGTAACATAGCAGTATGGTTGTTGAGATATGTACCATGATAAAACAGGGTATTTTTAAATACCTTAGATTACTATATAAATTCCATGGAGCATCAATTTAGTAATCATTCAACACAATGGTGTATTAAAAAGTAACACGGTAATACCATCTGCTGTACCTAACTATTTTGATAATCGATTAATCAGTTAAACGTCTTTGATAAATTGATTTATTAAATTAAAAAGGTCATGACTTCTTGTACTTTAATGGAAAAAAAAAAATCCACGTTGCTGAATGTTATTTTACAGACAATGTGCCAATTGAAGGCTGTAAATTTAAATGTATGAATTATGCTACATATTGTATGCACAAAGTTTAAAATATAGATTGAATATCAATTAAATGATATCAACAGATTTCCACATTATCAATAATAATAATAAATAGTGTTAAGAAGTCTGAGGAACTTCAACAAGAAGTCAGTAGTTTTTTTGTAAGGTTCAGTGGGGTTCTATATAGAACCCTAGGGTTCTTGACTTAATTTTAAAGAACCCTTTATGCCAAAATGGTTCTATATAAGGAGAAATGTCTTAAACAACTGCATAATACTTTCATGTTTAACAGGTTATTTCATTTTTCTAGTAATAAAGTATGTTTCTGAGCTGTTTAATTCGTAAAATTTAATTACAATTAAAACTAAATTAATTAAAACTAAATCCATAAAATAATCCCATGATGAGAACCCCTAAAAGGTTCTATATATGAAGCGCCTGACAGAACCCTTTCTATAGTTTGTCTCAAGTCTGTCTTGATTGTAATAATGATTAATTGTTGTTTATTGTTGATTTTTCTTTTTTTTTTTTCTTTTTTTTTTTTTATTGTACAGTGTCCTTGAGTGTCATGTAAGGCGCCTATAAATAAAATGTATAATAATAATAATAATAATAATAATATAGGTTCTATAGAGCCTTTTCTTCTAAGAGTGTACTAACAGCTAACTTCATCTGTGTCGTGTGTAATAATTGCAAGTTGCTCTTCATGTGTTTCCAGCTTCTGCTGTGTTCTCTGTATGAGATCTACCGAGCGCTAGAGGAAGAGCTGGACAGGAACGCCGACCATCCTGCCGTTCAGCCCGTCTACTTCCCTCAGGAGCTGGCCAGACTGGAGTCTCTGGAGCTGGACCTGGAGCACTTCTTTGGACCCCACTGGAGGAAGAGAGTAACAGTGCCTGCCGCCACACACAGATACACACAGAGACTGAGAGAGGCGAGTCTGTGAATCATCTCTTTAAGTGGAACGCATGAGGATGTGAAATTAGAGCATTCAACAGTCTTCCATTCCAGTGATTCTCATTCTAACTCCGTGCTCTCTGTTCCCTTTAGATTGGCAAGAACAGTCCGAATCTTCTGGTGGCACATGCCTATACACGCTATCTCGGTGATCTATCAGGAGGCCAAGTGCTGGGCAAAATTACCCAGAAATCCTTGGGACTGAGCGGCATCAAGGGAATTGCATTCTTCTCATTTCCTGGTGTGACGAGCCCCAATAGATTTAAGCAGCTGTACAGGAGCAGAATGAACAGCATTGAGTTAACAGAGCAGCAGAGACAGGAAGTGCTGGATGAGGCAACCAGAGCTTTTGAGTTCAACATTGAGGTGAGCATTGACACATATAAATATATATATATATATATATATATGGCGTCTGTTACCCCAAATTTATATTTATATAACAGAAAAAAATATATATAAAGTCAAACCAAAAATTATTCAGACACTAGATGTAATTTTTTTTTTTGGTGCAGGACACTTATATAAGTGAGGATATCAAAATAAAGTAAACTGTGACATATTATACCCAAAAATTCTTCATACAGTGGACTACCAGTAAAATTGATAAAAATTTGGAACCAAAAATTATTCAGAAACTTTGACCTGACCATGTTTTGCTTAAGTATTATCTGATATCATTAAGATTAATGTTTTCTGACACAGTTTAACTCTGAAACCTTGTCATATTTTATTAGCATTTTTTTTTAAACTATAGTGAATAAACTGTATTAATGAATGAAATGTTCAAGGTGTATGAATAAATTTTGGTTTGACTATATATAATAGAAATATATCTATCTATCTATCTATCTATATATATTTATTTATTTATTTATTTATTTTCCCCTGTTATATACATATATAACTTTGGGGTCTGTTCGATATATATATATATATATATAATTTTTTTTTTTTAATGAAATAGAAATAAGAAAGTAATATTTTTATTCAGCAAGGATGCATTAGATTGATCAAAAGCAAGATATTTGTAATAGCTGAAAATTTAGCTTTGCCATCACAATAAAAAAATACATTTTAAAAAATATAATCATTTTTTCATAGAAGTGTCATTTTAAATTGTAATAATATTTCAAAATATTAGTTTTTATTGTATTTTTACAGCCTTGGTGAGAATAAGACTTCTTTGAAAAACATTACAAAATATTACTGACCCCTAACTTTTGAGGATGGATAGATAGATGGATGGTACATCAGAGCTAGAATGATAGATGGACAGAAAGAACAATAGATAGAACTATAGAATGATAAATAGGAGAAAAAAATAAGGTTGAAAAAACTTTAAACATTGATGCAATGTTTGTATTTGTCATTTCAAACAGGTTTTTGATGATCTTCAGAAAATGCTGAGCATCACAGAAGAAGCTTCAAGTGAGTATCAAAAAATAAGTCAAATTGCTTAGAAATAGTAAATATATATAATAATTACCATATTTTATGTTTAGGTGAAAAAAGAAATGACACAGCATCCCAAAGTCAATCAAGAACCTTCTCCAACTCTCCGATTCTCCAGTTTGCGTTAGGTGTGGGAATCACTTTGGCAACTGTTGGAATGGGAGTTTATGCTTTTTGATTCAGCACTTTTTTTTTTTTATTTGTCAGTGTGTTACATCTTAATACCACAGGTCAAATCTACAGGCTGATCTTTAACCAACACTAATCATGGATATTATAAAACATGCACTCAGAAATAAATCAAGCACATTTTCAAGTGATCCAAATAAAGTCATTTAGAAATAACTTTAAAATGCATCATGTCAGCATATATTTTTCTTTAAAATATGTACCAGCTTTTAAAATACGTGCATTTACATTTATACATTTGGCAGATGCTTTTATCCAAAATAATTTAGTGCATTCAACAAATATATATATATTTTTTTATCTGTCCATAAATATGCAATTGTTTTCTATGTATTCTTGAAAAATACAATAAAATTAAACTTTTTAAAAAAAAAAAAAACTGATTTGACTTTTTTGCTACAAGACAGACACAAATATTAATTTCTTAAATTGCTTTATTATGTTATCCATACAAAAGTCATATCTTTACTTTGACAAGTGACAAATTAGATTTGTGATGAAGCATTCTTTTTCATTGAAAAACCACATGAAGTCAGTAAAGCATACCAAGCATTGACAAAAAGATAAGAACTTCTCAGCAAACAGGAAGATTGATAAACAGGACATTTCTCCAGCAATAGAGTGTCCAGACAACTATGTACAATAAATCTGAATTGTATATCATTTCTGCGGTGGCTTCAGTCTGCACATCTGTGTTTAGATGCCAGGCTCTGCTGACAGATTTATGTGTGAAACAAACACACAACATCTCTCTACTTGACCCGGTAGAGAACCTTCCTCTGCATGCGGTGCTGCAGTTCACCCCTCCTCATCATCAGATGAAGGACCTTGTGAATGGCGTGTTCTGGGTATTTCTGTTAATAGAAGAGGAGGACAGAATTTTACAGACCATGTAATTATACACTGACAGTGAAGAATATTGAAGTGATGAAGTTGGGCAGATTGTGATCAACCCCTGGAGCTTTGACGCACCTGTTTGGTGAAATCCTGTATGATGCTGTGTTCAGACACCTGGGAGCCGATGGCGAAGCGTCTCTTCAGCTGTTTTTCTATGCGAGAGATCATTTCCTGATCCTCCTGAGTGGTAAATCCTTCAACACCTACAGACATACAGCATACATTAGACTCTCCAGCTACATTTATAGAGGCTTAAAAGATCAGGGGCTCAATAATGATAAACCGGCTGGTTTTCTATGATTTAGTGAACATTTTTGGTACAAATTCCACTGTTTTAAACATGGCTCTGGCCAACATAGTTGAAGTTTGGTCAACTGTGAGAATGATTCGAGTCTTAGGGGCATCTAGGGCTGGAACGACACGATGTTATCAATTAGGCAGTGTTTATGTTCATTACTAATCCCGTCATGTTTCACACAAAACTCCAGTAAAACAAAACTCACGACAGGAGAACCAGCTGACGACGTCAACTGTCTTCCATTTGTTTTTCTTCTCAAATCACATTTGATCTCACGAATCTCAGAGATCTTGTCCCACTGTGAATAAGTTTAATAAAGGCCTTCTGAAGTAGGGTGGGGGCGATGTCTACCAAATTGGCATCGGACGATGTCTACAGTGAAACATCACGATGGACGATGACATCAGGGTGGGGTGGGATTTAATTAATTGGAATGAATTAAAAACACTTGCTCTGCTCCACACCAGTGGACAATTAATGTGGCGTATGCCTGGAGAAAGAGAGAACGCTCACGGAGCTGGAAGGGCTTGAATGAAGCGTGTTTAACTTTAGGTAAAACTACTAGAGGATATAGTGCTGAAATCATTACCACAAACAATCCTGAGTGCTTGTGGTGTGATCCGCACCACTGTTTTGACGCGCTGCTCACTTCAACTAGAAACAGTAAAATGGTGCTACCGTTCTGTCTCGCGGTCCGGATGGAAACATGCTGGGGTCCGCTATTTGAATATCAGTGGTTTAGTTCAAATTACGATGACGGCTCAACATCGTCATGTCTGCTAGCATCAGCGATGGACAATGGCATAGTCTATCAGCCCAACCCTATTCTGAAACGATGCATTTTTGTAAAAAAAATATCCATAATTATAACTTTATAAACTGTAATTACTAGCTTCCGGTAATGTCCGTCCACATTCACGAAAGTGTCAAGTTCTGGCGTATGACATAGGATGTAGGAGTAGCGTAAGCTTAGGTGAGAGTAGACGCCTCTCGCAGTTCAAACAAATAGGGCTGAGCAACAAACTCAAAATCCTCCCACTTTTTTCTTTAAAAATTCTCGTTTTAGACCTCCAATTCCTGACCTGTGTTTTGTTTTGCTCTATCCTCTGCGTTTCCGCATTCGTCAATACGTCATGCGTCGGGTCAAAGTTCACTCTTCCGCCGGAATTGACTCGCATACGGAAGCCAGTGATTCTGGTTTATAAAGTTTTAAACATGGATAATTTTCTTACAAAAACGCATCACTTCGCTTCAGAAGGTGTTTATTAACCCCCTGGAGCCGTGTGGATATCTTTTATGATGGATGGATGTGCTTTTCTGGGCTCCAAAATCTCGGTTACCATTCTCTCCCATTATAAAGCTTGGAGCCAGAATATTTTTTTAATGTAACTCCAATTGTTTGACTGAAAGAAGAAAGTCATATACACCTGGGATGGATTGAGGGTGAGTAAATCACGGGATAATTTTCATTTTTGGGTAAACTATCCCTTTAAATTGATTACTTCATTTATTTTTTTTAGTGGCAGTCCTAATTCTCCATAAGGATCTACAGTGATGTGTAATATTACAGTCTATTCTCTGCTTTAAAGACCAACACACTTACCGGACAGACTGCCGGACAGGGCTGCATCTAGCGTGGACACCTGGAAGAGTCTCAGAGCCTCATCTACCTCTTCTTCTCCAGCGATGGGCTGCAGCTTCATCTTAGCGAGAGACTCCGCGATGCGCACCACGGCCTCCAGCTGCCTGCAGGACGACAAATGATTATTTAGTTAATAATAACTTCATAAAAACTGTTAGACAAGCGCTATGTATGAAATGATAAGCAATGGTACTGCATACAGACTGGTGATTAAGTATATACTATATGCCACTGTGCTACATTCTAAATGCTGGCTGTATAAATACACATATTGAGGAACAAAATGAGTAAAAACAGGTGCCATAATACCGAATTCAGTTGTTACCTGACAGTGATGGGGATGGAAGCACGTCTGTCGATCTCTCTCTCGTGTTCCTTCGCTCCACTTCTCATCAATACGTATCTGTTCTTCAGTTTCTCTGCGGCGGCCGCAGACAGACGTGGTCCACATTTCCTGTTTGTGAGTTGACAAAGCATTTTAATTCTGATAGACAATACACACACTGTTTCCATACAAAGCCACGAAAATCATCACTTCCTGGGAAATTGGTCAAGTCAAGTCACCTTTATTTATATAGCGCTTTTTACAATGTAGATTGTGTCAAAGCAGCTTTACAGTGATAACTGGTACATTATTTGGCTGCACAGCAGCTCTTAAAGAATAGTGTCAATGCAGGCAGATCAAAGCACTGTTGAATATAAAATGTCAAGTCAAATGTCAAGTCAAATTGGTAAAACACATCTAATAAAAACGGAAGTTGCTGCAATCGGGGAAGCCACTGTAGCTTTTTTTCCCCTCATCAGAGCACGCAGGTGAAACACAATAAACATCGTCATGTTATCTTGACCCATACTTACACTCTTGCGTAGGCAATGTATTTCTTCAGCATGGCCAGAGGAATCTCTCCCTCCACACCCTCCGTCTGCGTCTGAGCACTCAGGTGAACGTTCATCACATGCCGGGCCAAAGTCTAAAGAAAAACACACAGGCATGAGCATTAGCTCACAAGAAATAATTTAAACATGTAAAACTCTTCAATGAACTTTGAAGGATTAGTCCACTTTCAAAGAAAAATTTCCTGATAATTTACTTACCCCCACGTCATCCAAGATGTCCAAGTTTTTGATGAAAACATTCCAGGATTATTCTCCTTATAGTGGACTTCAGTTGGCCCCAAACGGTTGAAGGTCAAAATTATAGTTTCAGTGCAGCTTCAAAGGGCTTTAAACAATACCAGACGAGGAATAAGGGTGTTATCTAGCGAAACGATCGGTTCCTTCCGTATTCTTCAAAAAGCTTACGCTGTATGTCCTACACCTTCCCTATTCAACTTACGGAAAAAACGGAACTGGCGCCACGTTCGTTCCGTTTTTTGAAGAATACGGAAGGCGGAAGCACTCGCGAGGCGATCATTTGTGTTTATAAAGCATATACATTTTTATTTTCTTTAGAAAATGACCGATCGTTTCGCTAGATAAGACCCTTATTCCTCGTCTGGTATTGTTTAAAGCCCTTTGAAGCTGCACTGAAACCGTTTGGAGGCCATTGAAGTCCATTATAAGGAGAATAATCCTGGAATGTTTTCATCAAAAACCTTAATTTCTTTTCGACTGAAGAAAGAAGGACATGGACATCTTGGATGACATGGGGGTGAGTAAATTATGAGGAAATTTTTATTTGAAAGTGGACTAATCTTTCCCCGCCACTGACGGAATTTTCCGGTTTTCCATGTTTTCACTGTTATATGAAAGGGGGCGCAATTACACATCTTCTGGGGGCACTTTTTTTGCTTTTTTTATGAAACTTACCCACATTCACGTGTTGACAAAAACAAGTGTTGGTTCTTGATATATTGCATGTTCAGATATTCATACCACAAAATATTCTGGGGCCATTAAATTTTTATAAAGAATTTATCAAAAATGCTGGCGGCGACTGGCAACTTAAAAAAAAAAAAAAAAAAAAATTTAGTCTAGAGTTAGTCTATAAGCAGCAATTGTTTTGTTCACCCACCATGTCTCGCTGTTGGTCGTGATGGTCTTTGATGATGAAGATCATGTCGAATCGAGACAGAATGGTGGGCATGAAGTCAATGTTGTCCTCTCCCTTTGTATCATCCCAGCGGCCGAACACAGAGTTGGCAGCGGCCAATACAGAGCAACGGGAATTCAGAGTGGTGGTGATGCCAGCCTTTGGGTGAAAACACAAAGAAATTGATGAGTCTGTCCGTTTGATGAGAGAGTAATAGTGGATTTCTACTGCAGTGAAAAACGCCTGGTACCTTTGCAATAGAGATGGTCTGCTGCTCCATGGCCTCATGGATGGCGACTCTGTCATCCTCTCTCATCTTTTGAAAAGAAAAACTTCATCGTTTAGCATAAAGCTCAAAGCATTTCATAAGACTGCATGAACATATCATGTAAGTTCAGGAAATCCAGACTGCTTAGAAGTCCAACCTTGTCAAACTCATCAATGCAGACCACTCCACCATCCGCCAGCACCATGGCACCTCCCTCCATGATGAAACCACGAGTGTTGGGGTCTCGAAGAACCGAGGCTGTCAAACCAGCGGCACTGCTGCCCTTACCAGAGGTGTAGACCTAACAGACAGACATATACATTTTAATGCAGATTCTCAATTACAAGAAATATTTATATTTATGCATTTAGCAGACATTTGTGAATGAATGATGGTCCATCTTTATCATAGCCTTACCCCAATGGGAGAACATCTCTCCACAAATTTCAGCAACTGAGACTTGGCTGTGCCTGGATCTCCCAACATCAACAAGTTAATATCCCCTCTGCGTGTCAGACCATCAGGCAACCTAAGAAAAGCCATTTTGAGCAGATTAGAAAGGTGGTGAAAAAAAACTCAATGTGAAGTTGAGGCAGTTTCTGTGTTGTCTCACCTCTTCCTGGAGCCCCCAAACAGAAGGCACGCTATGGCCTTCTTCAGGTCATCGCTTCCGTAGATGGACGGGGCGAGAGAGCGAGCGAGGGAGTCATAGACGGACGGAGAGGAAGCCAGAGCCCTCAACTCCTCTTCCTCCTGAGGGGAGACTGAACCAGTGGCTCCACGGCCTGAAAGACGGTGAGAAGGACATGAGAATGGCTAAAGAGACATGCTATTTTCAACCCAAGACAAACGCTTTCCCATAATGTTTTTCACATGCTCACCTGCTCCTTCAGTATCCACTTCAATGCCGACCACACGAAGGTACGCTGCTCGGATGCCCACACCGGCTCCCTTATCGCGACCTTTGGCTTTGGTTTGAGCCACCTTTTTGATGGAGTAGATGCCCATTACAGTTACTCTGTTGCCTGGCACTACACGGTCACACAAGTACCTGGGAGGTGAAAGTCATGAATTAGACACACTGTAGACAAAAAAAAGCATCACATGGCAACATGAAGCTGTCGGTGTGTCCATCCACCTGTCACAGTAGAGCTGCATGTGTCGTGGCATCTCTCCGTGAGGAACGGCATCAGGAGCTTCCTGCAGACGCTGAGTTTGGAAATCCACACACACGCACCGGTCCGGAATGATGAAATACGGATCCACAGGACACTTGACACGGCCCGCCTGCTCGCTGCAGGACAAAGAGAGACAGGAAATTGGTATAAAAACATGCCTATTCTCTGTATCTAGTAGGGATGGGTTGACAACATCAGTTAATTGATTTTAACTGATGCAACACCCTAAAATAAAGTGTAACCAAATAATTTTAAATAAGACCATCTTACAAAAAGTTTATACTGGTGAAAATTAGTCACATGATATTCAAAATTGGGCAGACCAAAATATATATGTTTTACAGGCAAGTTAGCACTAGAAAATCCCTAAACAGAATGAAGCGTGTTAAAACTATTGGCAAAACACTCACGTGTTGCACTTGCGGGGCAGAGCGTAACCCTGCAGCCCCGGTGGCAGAGGAATGTTACTGATGACCGCTCTGCATCCGCGGCACTGAAGACACACTTTGGTGGCTTTGGCCCTCACAGCCGTAGAGGATATGATTATACCGGGAATCTTCACCAGACGTGACACCTGCTCCGACTGCAAAAGATGACGGAGATAAGTAGAAATTTTTTTAAAAATCTTAAAATGTTAATTGTTTTCATTGCAGATGTATGGATGTGGCGCACTAAGGCACAAATAAACACTTAGGAGTAAACAAATACTCCGCTATCCACCTGTTTTCATTTTGTAATTGTCAAGACAACATTATTTTCTCACTTTCAGGTTGCGGATGGAGGACGGGTGGGCATCGCTCTTCAGCATGACCTGTATGTCCTGTACGGTCTCTTCTCCTAGTGGCCGTGGACGTGTGACCTCATCCGCCACTTCCTGCGCCGCCTCCTCCAACTGTCAATCGACATCATTAAATGTAAAATCTTATAAGCAACAATGTTCAAATTGGACTTATGCATTGCATAAATATAATACAGCATCCCGGAAAGTCATAAACACAATATTATATTAAGTTACATTTATTAAGAAAGTCAGTAATAACCTGAAATTAGAGCAATACGTTAAATTTGTAAATAAACTGATTATTAATTTGTTATTGTAGTTTAATTACATTTCCTATTAAATACTTATCAAAAATATGATTAATAACCAATAATTACTTTAAATCGTATGCTAAAAAATCCAACTGAAGTCTTGTGAAATTTCCAATATTTATGCGAAAAGTTATAACTGTAATTCTGTCCTTACCAAAGGCAAATTCTCAGTAGGAAGTTTGTAAAGACAGTCTGACAGATCTTCATCAAAACTGGCCAAATCCTCCATCTCCACCTCAATCCAGTACTCTCCCAAAGTATAGTGCCTCTTGAGCTCATCTCTGAGGGAAAAATACATTTAACAGTGGAGCAAAGCATTACAATAAAAAAATAGCAGACGAAGATTATAATCCTAGTTTAAAAAGGTACATTTTATGCACAAAGTTCACTTTATTAGCGTAAATTAGCGTTAGGAAATCATTCATTTTAATAGATTTGATTCTTTCGAACAGTTCGGATCACTGAACCGACTCAAAAACGATTCCGTCATACAAAACGTTCCAAATCGGTTCTACTGAGTCACTCTGGTGAAGAACTATGCAAATCGCGCATAACTCCAAAATAAATCTACAACAAACTGAATATCAATTAAGGAGAAATAATAAGTGGATATATAATACGTAACGATTAGCACAAGGAAACTAATTACACATTGTTCAAAACGTATTCCCTCATTGTGAAAAAAGAATCATCAGCAGGATGCAAGCAAACTGATATCGCAATACCTGTATTTGTAGGTGAATCCAGTGCGATCGGTTCCGACTCTAAATTGCCTCAAGAACTCACGAAACTTCTTTTTGATCTGGCTGCGTTTCACGACCCCCTCATCGCCAATGCCATCCCCTCCACCGAAACTGTCACTGTAATAAACTCCTGGATCATCAAATCCCGACATTCTGCAAATGTTCTGGAGTGGACTCCTTGTAATAAACGATCAATAAGGTATCACTTCAAAAAGTGTTGTGAATGATAAGTCTAAGTATTGCTAATATTCTGCGTCGGTCAGAATCAACAATGTGTTTCCCTAACACACGCGCGCTGACTTTCGCGGCAAAACCTCTAGCCCAGCTTGCGCTGAAGTCAAACTCCACCCTCAATGACTTTTCCGTCCCGCTTATTGGTCCACAAGCCGTTATGACGAGGTACGTCTCGAAAAAGGCGCTACCAAAGCGGAGTACTGGCGGGAAAAACACAAAGCAAAGTGCAGGGACCGGAACTAGTTGTTCTGTTTGGCGCGGAATATCAGCATTGTTGAAGACTTGTCAGTTTACAGTTAACAAAACCTTATTTATACGAAAATAAATGTTAATAATGATAAATAGTAATATCAAATTAAAAAAAAAAAAAACATAAGTGTCGAAATGATTGTTGTGTATATACAGTGGAGTCCGGGCTCAAAACAACAATGACATACATTCAGAGGAGTCAAACTATATAATGAAGACAGATTTTAACTGAAAGCTTCAACTGTGATCTCAGAATAACAGTATTAGGCATAGATGTCAAGTTGTTATGTGTTTTAAATGTTATACATTTATTAATTACAGTATTTATTAGCCAAAACAATGGTTTGACTATTGTTAACTTTTACATTTTTGAGGTTTCATGAATTGTTCAGGGTTCCTTTATTGCTTTACTATTTATATCATTAAAAAGCCTATTTAATAGGCTGTTCTGACATATTGTGACAACATGCCCCACTATTGGGCTATGTTTAAAGAAATGTTGCAAATGGTCAGAAAATGGGCTTTTTGTTTATTAAACATCAAGAACTAGGTTTCAATTTATAAAACTGTATTAGGGACAGAGTATATCTCAGGTCTTGTAAGTTTGGTTTTGTAAGTAGTCCATTAAAAGGTCATCATTCTGTAAAGAGATAACTAAATGTTGTGTGCAAAAGTTTTAGATATAGCAGAGGAGACATTAAATGGCATCATCTTTTTATTTATTTTTTTATGTTTACACATTTTTTTAATGGACAATTGCAGCATAAGCATGATCTGTACATGATTTAGCAAATAATACAAATGTCTCAACTGAAAAAAGTCAAGACACTTTTGGTATAAAGCTGCTGTACAAGACTGCTGTAAAAGTAGCAACTATTAATCATAGAGAAAACATTTATTCTGTCAATACCGTAAATATACAAGTACCCTTTGACCTTCATTGATCTCAGTAGCATTAGAAGAATTTCTTTCTATTTTTTTTTCTGTGATATGTAACTTCAGCCTCACTCTAACAGTCAGCAACTTTTCCGTTCTGTTCTGACATTAGGAAATGACACCGTGCTTCCTGCCTGTCTGTATGAAGGCATCTACGGCACGATCAATGTCCTCATCAGTATGAGCCGCAGAGATCTGGACTCGAATGCGGGCTTTTCCTTTGGGAACAACTGGGTAGGAGAAACCAATCACATACACTCCTGATGACAAAGAGAGAAAAACACTGTTTTAAACTGTGCTGCTGGACTTGAATAATTTATTAGAATTTATTAATTTAGATGGACACAACATATACGCCTGAATTCTCACCCAGTTTTAGCATGTCGTCAGCCATGAGCGAAGCCAGCCGAGCGTCTCCTAGCATCACAGGACAGATGGGATGAGCTGTGCCAGAAATGGTGAACCCAGCCTGGGTCATGTTGTTTCTGAACCTTTGGCACAGAAGAAAAGATGCACAATAGACCATTGTTAGCACTTGTGTTGAGAACTGCCATCATTAGCTCAGTGAACTCTAAAAATCCTTTCTTCTTAAACGCATTCATACTTTCATACAAGAATACTGCAAATGTCAGCTTGTTTTGACTGAAAAGCAAACTCTGTTAGTTTTAACCCTGCTTATCTTCTTCCCACAAAAGATAAATGTAGTGACACAAGCTAAAGGGTGTAACCGAATCTACAGTACAGATATTGCAGAACGCCGACTCCCACCTCCAGTCCTACCTCATGGTTTTAGCTGCCATGGACTCAGCGATTTCGTTGGATGCCAGCAGCAGTTCCACAGCACGGGTGGCACAGCCCACCACAGGAGGGGGGAGGGAGTTGGAGAAGAGATATGGACGAGACCGCTGTCTCAGAAGCTCAATTAAAGCCTTGGGTCCGACAGTGTAACCACCTGACAGAGAATCAGAAAAATATATGTTTGAAAGGACTGAAATAGCTTCAGCCTTATTTAAAGGGATAGTTCACACAAAAATGAAAATTATTCCATGATTTACTCACCCTCAAGCCATCCTAGGTGTATATGACTATCTTCTTTCAGATAAACACAATCTGAGATATGTTTAAAAATATCCTGGCTCTTCCAAGCTTTATAATGATAGTCAACGGGGGGGCGTGTTTTGAAGCCCAAAAAAATGCATCCATCCATCATAAATATAATCCATATGGCTCCAGGGGGTTAATAAAGGCCTTCTGAAGCAAAGTGATGCATTTTTTGTCAGAAAAAAATCCATATTTAAAACTTTATAAACTAAAATAACTAGCTTCCGCCAGATGACCTACTGCTCAAGTCGACTTGCGCCACAAGAGTAACCCCCTGACGCAATGTATGATGTATACAGGATGTAGGAGTATCGTAAACTTAGACGCCTCTCAAGGTTTAAACAAATAGGGCTGGGCAACAAACTCAAGCTCCTCTTCTCTTATATCAAAATCATCCAACATTTCTCTTTAAAATTTCTCATTTTAGACTTCTAATTCGTGATCGATGTTTTGTTTTGCTCTATCCTCTGAGCTTCCACGTTACTCTTTCGTTGCAAATCGATGCGTATGGCCATCTGCAGGAAGCCAATTATCATAGTTAATAAAGTTTTAAATATGGATATTTGTCTTACAAAAACCCATCGTTTCACTTCAGAAGGTCTTTATTTGCCCCCTGGAGCCATATGGATTATATTTATGATGGCTGGACTCATTTTCTGTGGCTTCAAAAAAGGCCCCCGTTCACTACCATTATTAACCTTGGAGGACTAAGGATATTTTTAAATACATCTCTGATTGTGTTCGTCTGAAAGAAGATAGTCATATACACCTAGGATGGCTTGAGGGTGAGTAAATCATGGGATAATTTTCATTTTTGGGTGAACTATCCCTTTAATTTGTGATTTTACCCAACATAAGCTGTTTCCATCCACATATTTTTGTGTGAATTTTGCAATATCGCATTAAAAAAAAAAAACACTGGATGGAAATGGCAAGATGTGAATAGATGCACATTTACCAAATAAATCCCTTGATGCATAACAAAAAAACTCAAGTGACTCAAGTGCCTCAACAGTGTCTGTGATTGAATAACTGGACTAACTAACGGATTAGTTTCATCACACAGCATCTCAAATGTTGGCTTGATCATACTGAAACACCTGAGCCAAAGTCTGTCATCAGAATGATTTGGTATAATGACCTCCCAGAAGTGTCTCACATGATTGCGTTCACAAACACCTGGCCTCCGAACAAAAGATAACAGGGTTTATTGCGTTTCGTCTGCGCTCTGAGACGCAAGTCATTTATGATGGAGATAAAGAGCTACAGTAGCTGTAGCAACTTGCATTTTTATAACATATATTTTGCATCAATTTCCCAGCAAGTGACGATTTTGTTCTCGAACACATGGGATGGAAACGGTGCTTTATTCACACATGTTTTATGTAATGTTAAAGTTAAATTCTTAAAGTTAAACTTTGGATGGAAACTTAGCTATTGTTGCTTGACTATGTAAACTGTTTAGGTGATGTTTAATATCTAAAAATGTAAGACATACGCACCAGCAGCGCCTCCCAGAGCTTTTCCCAGAGTGGAATTGACGATGTGCACTCTATCCATCACACCCAGCAGCTCATCGGTTCCTCTGTGGCAAATAAATGCACAGATGTCCACTTGTAATACTTTCTCACACAGTTTAAATGAGTCTTTAAACATAAAAATACATAACTGCCATAATATTTTAGGAAGAAGGTCCCTTTAAAGCAGTGGTTCAAAACTGGGGGGCCTCAAGATGGCCACCAAGATGGCCTCCCCTCCTCTTCCAAGAGGGCCTCAAGATGACTTAATTATTTAAAATAAGACAAACAAGCATTAAAATAAGCTAAAATCAAGATTTTCTTAGTAATTGGTTATTTTTGTAATGAAATACATCTTTCTTGTCTCTAAAATATTTTATTGGGAAGAAATTGTGAGTGGGGGGACAAATATTGTTGTGGAAAATGGGGGGCCTTGAAGTCAAAAAGGTTGAGATCCACTGCTTTAAAGTGATCGTCAAATTAGGGAATTCTTAAAAACCCCTAATAGAGTGAAACAATGCCTGCTCTCATTTTTAGCAGCCTTGGTTTCAGAAGTGCGTTTCCCACTGAGACTTTTAAAAAGCCATGGACCAAACCAACCAGCTACAAGGTGAAAATCACAACATTACAAACTTTGATTTGAAGCAAAAAAATAACTGAAACCTGACAAAAAGGCAAAGATACAAGACTGTCTACCTAACGGCTTTAATAAGGGAAAGAACTACAATCCCAAGAAGCCTTGCCAATGACACAATCAAAATAAACACAATGGAGGAATATAAAACTATTGATTTAAATATGTTGATTATACATTTATAATGTATTTTACATTTATTGCAAAACACTAATATATTTTGCAACAGGCACTACAGAGCTCTTGGTGTGATTTGCTTGTTTCAATTCTCTGATGGGTGGAGATTTTTTGCAGAATCATGGGTAATGTAGTTTGTTTTTTTTTTTCTTTACAAGGAATTCCGCTGTTAAACATGAATATTTAAGTTTAAATAGTGTGGGCTGATGGCTTTAACAAAAGCATATATCATCAAGTGTTTTTTCCCCATCTACTCACCGGCCACGAGGACCCATGAATCCTGTGGCATGACATTCATCAATGAAGACCAATGCTCCGTACTGCTCAGCCAGATCACAAATACCCTTCAGAGGAGCCACATCCCCATCCATGGAGAACACGCCGTCTGTGACCACCAACCTCAGACGAGAGGACTGTAAATCAAAACACTAAATTCTCAAAAATGTTCTAGCTCAGAAGGTCTGTTCAGCATAACTGAAATGCAAAACTAAAAGTTATGCAATTTTTAATTACAATTACATCATGCAGTGTAGTTGTTGACAAAAGTTTTAGTAAGTTTTTAGTTCAGTAATTTTACTACAAACTTTATTTTTATCTCACCATGCACATTAGCCACTTGAAGCCTCCAGTGCAACCTCTGATTTGCATTAAATCTATTAACATGAGATTAAGTCATGAGTAAAATCCAGTGATGGCACCTACCTGTGATTCTTTCAGCTTTTCTTCCAGGTCATTCAGGTCCATGTGCTTGTAGCGGAACCTCTTGGCACGGCACAATCGAATGCCGTCAATAATAGAGGCATGGTTTAGCTCATCAGACAACACGGCATCATCAGGACCCAACAGGACCTAAAGCAAAGAGCACCAATGTATTGTTACAGTGCATTGGCAGTGGTGCATGTGGCAGTGGATCATTGGTTGAGTCACCTCAAACAGACCAGCGTTGGCATCGAAGCAGCTTGCATACAGAATGCAGTCTTCTCTTTCGTGAAACTGGGCTAGTTTCTCTTCCAAGTTCTTATGGAGGCTCTAGAGAACAGAGATTAAAACAAACTTATAAGCATCAATAAACATTGCCATCAATGTGTTCAAATACATTATTTTCCCTCACCTGGGTGCCGCAGATGAAGCGCACTGAACTAAGGCCAGCGCCATACTTGTGCAGGGCATCTATTCCAGCCTTCACCACCTCCGGATGACTGGATAAACCCAGGTAGTTATTTGCACAGAAATTCAATATGTCTACAATGGAAATAGGGAGGCATGGGCCATCAGAAGATGAAGAGGAGCAAAAGATAAAATCCTTTTTTGAGCTTCTTTGTTCACATACATGTGGTTATGCTGGGCACTTGTTAGCTGCTTTCCTTCACTATCCAGTCCAAAACATTTACAAAACGTTGTCCACACCAGTGTTATATTAGTATCGAGATACTATTATAGTTTGCATTCATATTTAAATTAGTTTTTATTTATATATTTTACATAGTAATTTTATAGTTTATTTTTGTTGTGTTTGTCATTAAAGGGTTAGTTCACCCAAAAATGAAATTTCTGTCATTAATTACTCACCCTCATGTCGTTCTACACCCGTAAGACCTTTGTTCATCTTCAGAACACAAATTAAGATATTTTTGATGAAATCCGAGAGGTATCTGACCTGCAGTCACGTCAATTTTTTTTAACAATGCCTTTAGTATCTTTCTGGACCTTGAAAGTGGTGGTTAAATTGCTGTCTATGGACGAGTCATATACCTCTCGGATTTCATAATAAAACAATATAATAATAAAAACAATATAGACGTTCTTTAAAAAAATTATTTCAGGTTTACTTATTTAGTATATTGAGATGAAAATGATAAATGTTTCCTTGCCAACTAGCTGAAATAAAATAAGTTTAAAATGTTTTTATAGTTTTAGTTAACTATAATAAACCTGGCAGAGTCCAAACTATTTAGACTGTATTTAATGTACGCACAAACATTTGGATCAAATGAATTTTAAGATGTAAGATATATTTTAAGACAACAGATAGATAGATAGGCAGATAGATAGCTAGCTAGATAGACAGCTAGATAGATAGACAGTTGTTAGATAGATAGATAGACGGATAGACAGACAGATAGTTGTTAGACAGACAGACAGATAGCTAGCTAGCTAGAAAGATAGCTAGATAGACAGACAGACAGATAGGCAGTTGATAGCTAGTCCAATAACTGATACTTTATGACTTATATTTCTTCCCACATTTTAACTTCTATATGTGACTATTTATAAACCTAAATAAATAAAGTTTTCTTTGATAGAAAAAATAAAGTGTGTAGCGGCCTAAGCATAGTCTTCTTTAATTTAGAGGTGGACAATTTTAAAATAATATTGCAAGATTTAATTCTCCTAGCCAGATGCCTCCAGGAATGTACAGCCTAATCATAACATTCTGCCTTTAAGTATATATTTTAAGTAACGTTATATGTCTCGGTCACCCTGGGCTGCCAAAAACCTGCTGCTCACCGCCTCTACTGCCGTCCACGTAGATATGAGGACCCTGCTTGGACGTGATCACTCGCTCCCCCTTCCATGTGCCCGCTGCACGGATAGAGTCCAGCTCGCTCTCCAGGACAGACAGCGCTTGAGCCACCGCCGTATACGGTCTGTTTGCATCAGCAGCGCAGGACTGTACAACACTCCTAAAGGGAGCACTGAGGCGACGGACAGCTGTGCGAAGTGACATTTCTTCCCCACTATCACAGAAACTAGTACAGTAAAAGTATATGGACTAAAAGTGTGACGTGACAGCGGATATATGTGATTTACATGGGCGTTGAAACATCAACCAATCAGACGCATTTGCGTAAGAGGGCGGCGCACTCTTCATCCAATGGCAGAGCAGCTGAGGTTCTGCGTTTTAAAGAAACAGACTGACTTGACATATATTGTGTAACCAATCTTCAGTTTCAAAATATAATGTAAAAATAAATTGTTATTGTCGGGAACTACTATTGCAAGCTCTGTTATGCATCTGATATATTAAAAAAAAAAAAAAGTTCAGAAAAAGCGAATAGCAGAACCAGACAAAACGAACTGTTTGAAAGAAAAGAGGCGGACTTCCCGTTTGGCCACTACTGCATGTGCAACATGTGTCATATACGCGGGAATATCCATATATCGCCCTGCAAATGGACGGGAAGTTATAGCGCTCATCTACAGAAGAAATAAAAGTTTTTAACTTGTGTTATGAAAATGTTGGCAAGAACACATGAACGCAATAACACATTTTTAAGACTGGCGATATTATTTGGACCTATTCAGTTTGGACCTTTATTCAGTTTTTTTTTCAGGCTTTATACGACAGCTTGCAGTTGAATGAGAGTTGAAAACTTTAAATGGTAAGCAATTCAAATTAAAATGTTCTATTTTATCTTTATAACATATTTATAGCCATTGAACAGACACAAACACTGAGTAGTTTAGGTTATTTGTAGTATTTTATTGGTTGTATCAAGTTTAGATTAATAGATTGAATATTCGATTTATGTGCACCTCCTATAATGTTTCTCAATAAAAGTATAAAAAGTTGACGTTGGGTAGATTAATGACGTAAAATATATAATGTTTAATATCTCGGAAATTCAGCCAGCACAAATGTTCGTTTTGCAGTGTAAACTGACTAGAAGAATGCACAAATTAATTCATTTGTTCATGATTCTATTATTTGAAGCGCTGACTCGAGTTCACACAAGTTCGCATTCCTCTAATCGTCATCTGAAACGTCAGAGAAGGCGTTCCCTATTCGCGGGAAATCCAAACCCATTCGTGTTGCGTTCTTAGAAAATAACTAAACACGGAACTTTAGATAAAGAATACGAATGGAATTCTATATGGAAATCAATAACACAGGTCAGATTTGTTCTGCTTTATCCACATGTGCATTCTCAAACTATAATGGCTTTCTGTTTTCTGCTTCCTGTAGGCTAGCTACTGTATTAACAACATGGACGACATCATTCATGTCATCGTTAACTTATAGTCGCAATTTCAAGCGATTATATGCAGTATGTGTAAATGGATAAACAATTAGCTATCATAAGACATTTGTGAAGAAACTTGTAAGCACTCTCTATGACAATAAAGACGTTTTAATGAATGCTGATTGAAGCGAGTATAACTTTGTATAGCAACCCGAGATCAGAGCTATATTTGATTACACAAAATATGTCGCTTTCTAATGATTATACTAATTTGAGTATTTCTTACCACAGATAGGACTACCATAATTGAACGCCTATGGAGGTTTCTAAGAAGAGCCTGGACATTCCTGTGCCGCGGTGGACATGATAACTCTGGTGTGTAACTATATTATTCTTGAATACATTTAAATAATAAAAGTGTATAAACAAACTGAAAACATTGGGAAGTCAGACAATGTGCTTATCCAATACATAAACAGAGATTCCGCTGTCAGTTGAAGAAACAGCGCCACCTCTTGGTTTAAGCACTGTACGACCATGGAATCACAGTGAAGATGGAGGTATAATTAGAACGGTTTAGGTGAGACACTTTCATTCACTAAATTCAGATCAAAGTGAAATTACTTGCATCTGAATTTATCAATTTTGAGTGATGCAAATTGATGACATCATATTGAAGTGTTCTATTGAACAATTCTAATGGCCACTCTATTCATTCCATACAGAACACTTGGATCAAGATGAAGAACAACTTCATAAGTTTCACACTTCAGAGATGGAGGATTGGCCCCCTTGAAACCATAGTTGTCCCAGCCACTTATATCACAAATTCGTGAGAGGAGCCGATGTCAGGAACTGGGGCAGAGTTATGGCGCTCTCGCCTCAGGTGTGCACAAGGAGTTTTGGACCTATGTTGGGTTTGGTTTGGTCCGGTCCATGCAAGGCATCAATAGAGCATAATCTAGTCTATTTGATGTGATAGGGAGTCCTGCCGAGTTGTTGGCCGGCCCTAAGATATAATTTGGCCAACAGTGAAAATTAGATTTCTGTAGTCAAGTGATACAATCATTCATTCACTCTTCATTGTAAGCCAGAATATCAGGGCTGATATGCAAGTGTGATATTCCTTTTATACCAAAATTCAACAAAACAGTTGTAAGTAACCAGTTAGTAAGTACATTTCTTCTTTTCCAAAGAAAATAGTTTCAAAAGAAGCCAAAGCATCCAGCTTTTTGCATGTTACCAAACAATGCACACTGAATAATATGGAGGATAGTAACAAAGTACATTTACATTTATCTGTACGTTATTGGAGTATTTTCATTTTACTTAACTTCAACTTCAAAGCATAATATCTTACTTTTTGATGCATTTCATAAATATCGTTCCTTGCTCTTCATTCATGTGAAGACATGGTGGTGATGTCTGATAGGCAGTGCTGGGTACATTACTTACAAGTTCTTTAGAATTTATGAGCGAAAAAAATGTCTGTAATCTTTTAAACTAAAGTTGCAGCTATCTCATAATCCCATCACACAAGCGCTTGTTCACTGCGGGTGTCTGTTGTTGTTCCGTCTCTTTAGTTTCCTTTTTTTACTGTAAAACAACGGCCCAGGCAAGTGTTGACACCTTGTGGAACAACTGATTAGTGCAAAACAAATTCAATGTGCATGTTCGACCTGTGCGTACAAAGTACAGTACAGTACGCGGCTACTTGTGACGAAATTTGCATCATGGACCCTCGCATACACGTAAAAACAGAAGTAAACTTTGGGCTTTAGGCCTAAGCATTACATCACAAGTTTCCCAGACTGGGGTTTCATGAAAGAATTGCAGGGGTTTATGATTTAAAATTTAAATCAAAAATTAAATCATAAAAAATCTAATTAAACTAATTAACTCATTTTCAAATAAAAATAAAAAATACCTGAACAGTAAAAATAGAAATACTTTACTGGAGAAGTACTGGAGTGTGCATTTACACAAAATGTAAGTGGAATAATTTTTTAGAAAGGAAATTTTAAGAGAAATAAAATATGAATATAGCGAATCAGTAAATTATGAATAATCTACTGCCATTGTGTGAATAATAATATGTAAAGATGTAATCCATAAAAAGTAACTGTAACCTGATTATGAGCATTTTAAAAACACTTAATTTTTTTAATCTGATTAGATAATCCAGATTACATGTAATCAGTCACTACCCAGCACTGCTTATAGGAATGAATTATTCTTTTGAGATGATTCTTTTTGATGATGTTAAATTGGTTCACAAATCACACCGAACAATTCATTCGTGAAGTAGAGTGATCCAGCTGTAATCAGGTCAGAGAGGGTCTCTAACTCACCAAATTGGTCATGTCCAACTCAAAATGGACAAGTGACCCTCAACTTGAGCTTGCAGAGGATTTGACTGAAGGTGCAAAAATTACCAAAGCCAAATGTTAGTATTGTGGGGTTTTTTTTTTTTGACATAAAATTCATATTTATGTTATGCATATGTTTTTGAGCTAAATGTGTCTAATCAAATGCTTGAATGTGTATATACATCAGGTAAATAATTGAAAGCCATGTAAAATAAACCAGTGCCTACAATGCGTCTTTCCTGCTGTACTATTAGTTTGAAAATGACATTATATAATTAAAAATACTATGTTTGCTTTGAGTTATTAAAACATTCACACGTTGCCCCATGCGAGATCATCTATAAAAAACAAAACAAAAACAAAAACAAATGATAAGCAGGTAATTGCTAAAAATTTCTCATCCCTCCTCTACCAGGAAAAGTGTAGAGTGGAACTGTTTGGGATGGGCGTGGACTGCGTTTGACCATGCCCTCTGTTGTGAAACTCTTAAATCACACCACCTAATTCACCACCGACTCCACGTCACGAAGCCCCGCCCACACTACGAACCCCGTTCAAATTCGAATGGTTCAAGTTCAACCACCATAACACAATTACCTGCGTTGAGTTCACCGCTTCTAAAGTAACCATTTCCCCTCAGCATCAAACGAACAGGATTTCATCTGCTTTATCAGAGCCATTTATATATTACAAGCATCCACAATACAAACCAAAATAATATGTTGTTCTCTCAGCCAAGCTGGTGTTTAGCTCAGAGTCCAGCTGTTCTCCCTGCCTGACCATTTGAAAAGTGACCAAAAACCCCTGTAAAAACTAAAGACCATCACAAATGGGCTGGGAGACCTTAGTTTTCATTGTGGAGACCTCATGTTTATGTTGTCATGTTGCACTTTAATGTCATCTTGTCACCATATACTTAATACTCTATTATGTATATTGTTGTTTTACACACACATTTGAATAAACAGGTGCTTGAAAGTGAAAGTTTAAACTTTTGATAGTGTATGGCCAATTCTTTTTAATAAAATGTTTGCTAATGTGCAGATCATGCGTATTTAAATGTCTCCATTCACAAATCAGTCTTAAAGGGTTAGTTCACCCCCAAATGAAATTTCTGTCACTAATTAGGCTACTCACCCTCATGTCGTTCCACACCTGTAAGACATACGTTCATCTTCAGAACACAAATTAAGATATTTTTGATAAAATCTGATGGCTCAGTAAGGCCTGCATCGCCAGCAATAACACTCCCTTTTTCAATGCCCAGAAGAAAGCTACTAAAGACATATTTAAAACGGTTAATATGACTACGGTTCAACCTTAATATTATAAAGCAACTAGAATACTTTTTGTGCGCCAAAAAACAAAACAAAATAACGACTTTATTCAACAATATCCAGTGATGTGCAATTTCAAAACACTGCTTCATGAAGCTTCACGAATCTTTTGTTTCGAATCAGTGAATAAAAAGGAACTGGCCCTGATTTAGAGTAATCTGTTATCAGAGGTGACTGTGTCCAAATTGTAATTTCAGAATGTACATATAAATCACGCAGTTAGCTAACAATGTATTAATTTAAACAATGTATTAATTTAAGGTAGAAACAATGAGCTCATGGAAGTAATGAATAGATGCACTGTCAGAAAAAGGGGTACGGTTGGGGTACGTTGTGAGCACTCTGGGTACAAATGCTTTGGTTGTACCCTCAATGGGTCATATTTACACCTTAAGGAACTAATATGTACAATTTTGGGAAAAATAAGGTACACATTTGTTTTCTATAGAATGGACTGTCAAAGGGTCCATGTTTGTACCATTTAATCAACAAACAAAGGTACAATAACTAATGCGTCTCTTTGAAAATCTGCCCCTTTAGGTGTGGATTACAGCCTCCAATTGACCCAAAATATGCAAAAATTGTCACAATTGGATCGGAGAACTACAGTAATAATTTACAACACTGTCAAAAGTTACATTTCAGAGAAATAACTATTTTATTACTTACTTTTCCGATGTTCCTTCTGTGCTTCTTTATTATAAATAATAACCAAAGGTTTCCAAAAACGAAGCCCATTGTGTAATTTCTAGTCTAATAACATTAACAATCTTAAAGGAACACTTGAAAATAGGCTCATTTTCCAACTCCCCTAGAGTTAAACAGTTGAGTTTTACCGTTTTCGAATCCATTCAGCCGATCTCCGGGTCTGGCGGTACCACTTTTAGCATAGCTTAGCATAGTTCATTTAATTTGATTAGACCGTTAGCATCTCGCTCAAAAATGATCTAAGAGTTTCGATATTTTTCCTATTTAAAACTTGACTCTTCTGTAGTTAAATCGTGTACTAAGACAGACGGAAAATGAAAAGTTGCGATTTTCTAGGCTGATATGGCTACGAACTTTGCTGCCGTACCATGGGTGCAGCAGGCGCAATGATATTACGCAGCGCCTGTGACCCCCTGCTTGCACAGACCGAAAACGGTAAAACTCAACTGTTTAACTCTAGGGGAGTTGGAAAATGAGCCTATTTTCAAAAAAAGTGGAGTGTTCCTTTAAACAGGCAAACCATATGTTGGTTTTATTACCAAGTCACGTATTTTTTGGTGGGAGGACACGACAAAGTTGGGCAAATACACAAATCGCGGGGTGTTTCATACAAATTTCTGATTTAGCAAGAATTACATACCTCTTAATTTCTGTGATTCTTCATCTTCGGTGAATTATATCCCAGCTTCTCTCACCTTTAGGAGAAGGTCTTCCGTCGTCAGTGTCTGATCTGAGAAACCACCTAATTACCAACCGTCGTCTGTGCTGCTCGCGCGGGCTACATTTGAATTTGAGAGACTGACTGCATGTAATATTTTTTAAAAATCGCCCACGTTGTGTCTTGCTTAAAAAGATGAGAATATATCATTTGTCTAGCTTGAAATAATGCTCAGGTGCACGAATTCAGGTGCCTCTCATTTTACACACATGTTCAAAAATAAACAGCATTACAAACTACTGTGCAATCTTAATTTATGACAAGGAAGGCACTAATAAAAATTCCATACCTTGAAAAGGGGGAAAATATATATTAATAAATGAAGAGACACGGACTCGTACTGCTGTCTGCATGCTGAGCTGTATTGGCTGTGACGCACAGCATAGTTCGTGTCAGCTACTCCCGGCAGCCTTTGAGTTCCCCCTACTGGACACTCCTTGAATTACATCTAATTTTTTTTTTAGTTAACCAACAGAATTAGAACAATAATAAAACATCACCTTATGAATTAATCATTTTGACTTAGCACTCTTTATGTTGCAGTCAACTTAAACTGATAATAGTTATCAACTGTAATAGTTAATCATATTGATCTTTTTTTTTTTAAACCACTACACTTGCATGGTTTGGCAGTCTTGAACCACCCATCCCCTGTCAACCTTTCAGTCACACATATTGGTAACACTGCGATGTACAGAATCAACAATTACTTGTTTCAGTTCATTTTCTTGGTCATTTTAGAAAATTTTAGGGAAAATCCAATAGCCTACATTTTTCTTTTATTAATTAATTGTGTGTAATTTTCTTCCTTTTCGGTGAGGGGATTAAAGCGGTTCAGAGAACAAAAAGTACATTAACCATTATCTTTCAGATTTCCACTGTTTTTTAATGCCGTTCCTTTATTTAGAAGTAAATAAATACATTACCAAGCAGATTTGAAAACTAATGCCTAGTCTAAAAAAGTAACTAATAAAAAAAAAAAAGGTGTACAATGGCACGTTTCTTAGGCCTGTTTCTTGATAGAAATGTAACTAATAAAAAAGTAATAGGCTACGTCAACTGAAGTCACCGCATCGGAGTTTACAAGACAACTTTGTTATGAGCGCTGAAAGTAAAAGCACAAAGAACATTATGTTTTAAGGAAAAAGGCCTGAAGATATCCTAAATGTACTCGTGTGTGTGTGTGTGTGTGTGTGTATATATATATATATACATACAGTGTGGTCAGAATTATTGGCACCCTTGATAAATATGATCAAAGATGACTGTAAAAATAAATCTGCATTGTTTATCCTTTTGATCTTTAATTCATAAAATTAGCAAAAATCTAACCTTTCATTGAAGGAAAAGAATTGAAAGTGGGGGGAAAATCACATTATGAAATAAATGTTTTTCTCCAAAACACGTTGGCCACAATTATTGGCACCCTTTTATTCAATACTTTTTGCAACCTCCTTTTGCCAAGATAACAGCTCTGAGTCTTCACCTATAATGTCTGATAAGTTCGGAGAACACCTGACAAGAGATCAGAGACCATTCCTTCATGCAGAATCTCTCCAGATCCTTCAGATTCCCAGCTCCATGTTGGTGCTTCTTCTCTTCAGTTCACTCCACTCATTTTCTTTAGGGTTCAGGTCAGGGAACTGGGACGGCCATGGCAGAAGCTTCATTTTGTGCTCAGTGACACATTTTTGTGTTGGTTTTGATGTTTGTTTTGGATCATTGTCCTGATGGAAGATCCAACCACGGCCCATTATTGGATTTCTAGCAGAAGCGGTCAGGTTTTAATTTTTATCTGTTGGTATTTGATAGAATCCATGATACCATGTATCCAGGGGCAGACTGGGGCAAAAAAGTGGCCCTGGACTTTCTGGCACAAAGCGGCCCATCACACGGTCCGCAACACACCTCACCATAAAACCCACCAATTTTTTTTTACACCACTTACTAACATAAAGTATAAATGCTATAAATGCTTTTTTTTATTATTATTATTGAAATGCTTATCATTAACATTAATGAATGACTGGCATACTTTTTTTGGCATACATTATAATTTGTCTTTACTGGTGCACATGGCAAATAGTAAATAATTTTGAAAAAATTTCAAATCTCTTTTCCACACAGGGAAGTTTAATATCACTAAAGTTCAATACCTACCATTAAATCAGTCCATATAGCAATGCTCTGGTACGGTCTTTAAGCTAGAATGTAGTGCAGAATGTGGACTGTTTTATGGTGCCTTTAGTATTTGTCCTTTCAGGAGCTTGACAACTGTCATTTTATGGAATAGAGTTTCAGTTGTGGAAAAGAGTGTAAAAATTCTTATGTTTATGAAAAATACAGCATATTAGAATGAAGGATCACATGACTGAGGACTGGAGTAATGATGCTGAAAATTCAGCTTTGATCACAGGAATAAATTACATTTTACAATAAATTCACATAGAAAACATCTATTTGAAAATTTATAAAAAAAAAATGTTCACTGTATTTTTGATCAAATAAATTCAGCTTTCCTTCTTCAAAAACATTAAGTCTTAATTCAAATGCATGTGAACTAATTAGCAAATTATATTTTTATTTTAGACACTTTCCTAACACGGGACATAGGCTACTTGAATATGAAAGTTGCCGGTTTTGCATGTTTTAGTGTAAATTTGAGAATGATATTGTGAGTTTTATGAATCATTTTCAAATGATTGTGAAATTACTGAAATCCTGACAACAGATAGGATACAAACATTCACTCTTATCTGATATGCTGAAAACTGCTGCATTAATGTTTCTTTGTGCATTGTGTGACGAATAACGTAAATGACATTAAAATATGAAAAATTCAAAAAGGCCAGAAGTAGTTTGCATCCCTGGAAATTAATGTCCGTCGTTTAACAGTTTTATTTATTTATTTATTTATTTATTTATTTTTTTTTATCGTAAACAGTCGGCTAATATTGCTTTAGGCCTATGTTGTCTCGTCATGTTCAGCTGCTATATCTCGGCTCGCATTCTTCAAGCATTAAAAAGTGCCGCGCTGCTTGGTTTCTTTGGACAGTAAATCCCGCCTCCTTCGATTTGATTGGATATCTCAAACATTTTGACATTGACAAGCACATTTAGACAGACTGAGCACCCTAAACGGATTAGAGTTTTTGCCTCAAGTGGGCCGCTCCTGCGCGAGCAATTCGTCTGGGCCGACGGAAGGACATAGACTACGTAAATTTACTATAATCCATTCTTCATAAATATTTACTTTGCAACGGGCCGGCCCACATTATCCAGCGGCCCACCGGGAAAACTCCCGGTACTCCCAATGGCCAGTATCTGAACAAGATGTCCAGGACCTCCAGCAGAAAAATAGGCCCACAACATTAAAGATCCAGCAGTATATTTAACCGTGGGCATGGGGTACTTTTTTATCCATGTGTGCACCAAACCCATCTGGTTGGTTTGCTGCCAAAAAGCTCTTTTTTTAGAAGCCGGTCATGTTTGAAGTTCCAGTCTTGTCTGACAACTGAATATGCTGGAGTTTGTTTCTAGATGAGAGCAGAGGATTTTTCTTGTAACTCTCCCGAACAACTTGTGGGGATGTAGGTGCTGTTTGATCTTTTTCTTTTTTAGGCTTTCTGAGACTCAAGACTCAATTAATCTCTGCAATTCTCCAGCTGTGATCCTTGAAGAGTCTTTGGCCACTCAAACTCTCCTCCTCACCGCGCATTAGGACGATTTATACACACGTCCTCTTCCAGGCAGATTTGTAACATCTTTAATTGATTGGAACTTCTTAATTATTGCCCTGATAGTGGAAATGGGGATTTTCAATGCTTTAGCTATTTTCCTACAGCCATTTTCTATTTTGTGAAGCTCAGCAATCTTTTGCTGCACATCAGAACTATATTCTTTGGTTTTTCTCATTGTGATGAATGATTACGGGAATTTGGCCTTTGTGTTTCCTCATGTTTATACTCCCGTGGAACAGGAAGTCATGGCTGGACAATTTCATGTTCATGATCACCCTGGTGTGCTAAAAAAATGTAAATATGAATGGGAATATAGTATATACTTCAGAGATATTTTACTCATAAAAAATTCTAGGGGTGTCAATAATTGTGGCCAACGTGTTTTGGAGAAAAAACATTTATTTCATAATGTGATTTTCCCCCCACTTTCAATTCTTTTTCTTCAATGAAAGGTTAGATTTTTTGCTAATTTTATGAATTAAAGATCAAAAGGATAAACAATGCAGATTTATTTTTATAGTCATCTTTGATCATATTTATCAAGGGTGCCAATAATTCCGACCACAACTGTATGTATGTATATAGCCTAGACATTAAAAAGTATGGATGACAAAACATGACAAAAATAGGCTACTGTAAGTTAAATTAATGTGTACAGAAAACAAGAAAAGTAAAATGAGATGTAAAATATTGAACCACTATTTGTATTGTACCTTTTTTATTATTTTTTATTAATTGTTGTTGTTTTTATTAATTGTTGTTGTTACTTTATTTGGTTTGAGTTATTTTAATTATTTTATTGATGAATTTGGCTTTGTCAACTATTTGAAATTAAAAAAGTCAGCCTATTTATAATTTATTTTATTTCAGGTAACGTCTCTAGGCTATATGTAAAGTAACCAAAATGTGTTTTCAATTTTAGTTTGTTTAATTTGCAGTAGCCTATAATAACCCTTCTGCAAATAACAATAGGCCTATATTGTATATGAATTAGACAAATAAATGAATCCATCGAACTCAAAAAAAAAAAAAAAAAAAAAAAAGGATTATTTATTTATTTATTTATTTTAATGATAACAAAATGGAATAAAAGTATTCTTAATCTCTCTCTCTCTCACACACACACACACACACACATCCAGTATGGATTAACACAAACCCCACCCCATCCCCCAAACCCAGAAAGATAAAATGGCAAGTTGTTGTCTGTTTAATACCAACAAGACATTCACAATGGAGAACACAGGGGCGGATTTACCTAGTGATTTGGGGGCACCAAGCAAAATATAAGAATAGGGCCCTATAAAATTGCACACAATTACCAAGATCAACCTAAAGTACCAGGATAATAATAACAATAAGAAGAAATAATAATAATAATAAAAAGGAAATTGTATATTTACATACTTAAGGATTATTTCAACCCAAATAATGTACATTTGAGCAGTGTGTCAGCGCTGAGTGCCTGTGTGGTGAAATAACTGCGCATGCGTCCTCTACTGGTCCTTATGGTCCCCCTAAAATGCTTTTTACATAGGCTATGAGCTGCGTTACGCGCAGATGCGCAAGCAGTTGCTGTGATATTCGTTACCAGAACAGCCGCCTGCGCGGTGAAATTACTTTTTGTGTAAGCAAATGAAAATATCATGCATCTAAATCTTATTATATTTTTATTGTTTTAAAATGATGATCACTCGTTTCTGTGCCACTCATAAAAATGATTTTTTGATGCTGTTCACTTTATTTAAACAACTTATTTTGATTCAACACCATTGTATTAGGTTTCTGGTTGAAATTTAATTTCTTCATGTTAAATTGACTTGAAACGATTACTTTTTGACTTAACTTGATGTTTTCATATTAAAATAACATGTTTCAATCAAGTAAACTCAACCAGGACTCAGTCAAACAGGACTTTCACTTCCCATCATGCTTTGCAAAGGGGCTGATCTGGGAGAGTAAATGTTGAAATAAAGTGTTATTTTAAGCAGTTTTTAGCAAGATGAGAAAATGGAGAGACTTTTTAATGTTTACTTTCTATTATGTTGGTATTTAAAAGTTCCTGTTATGTTAATAGTTTTGGGGTTACCATTGTGGTGAAGTGTTGAGCTTGTGCTTGGGTTGAGGACCTGCTAACACCAATTAAAGTTGAATTAATAATAAACAACAACTATTTTAGGCATACCATGGATATAATAAAACCATTTTCTGGTTAACACCTAATAATAAAAGTCTTTACAGAGTGAAGATTTTGTTAAAATATCATTGTAACTTTTGTAGTTGTGAAATTTGTTCTTGGATGCATTCACTAAATAAGCCGATCAATTAAACTGGATCGCTTGTTTTAGTTTTTGTTTGATATTAATTTTAGGATAATTGAACTTAATAGTTTTGGACAAATTAAGAATGTTAACCTGATTCAACTAAATGTCATTGAATTGGCCTTATATAATAAACTTAAGTTTACTGAAATAAATAATGTTAATTAAATGCAACATAACCCAGTTATGTGGAACCTGTTGACATAAAAAAGTTAAGTAAATCCAACGTATCATTTTTTTAGAGGGCCAAGGCGGTTGCCTTCCATTGTATACTGGTTAAGTCCGCCTCTGGGAGAACAAATGAAAAAACACACAAACATACACACATAGGTTATAACACACATATAACACCATGTTCAGCTTTTTGATTTTTTTATTTGAAGAGTAGGCCTAATTATTTTATAAGATCGAAACATAAATCTAAATAAAAAGCTTATCAAAAAGATGTAGCCTTCTTTAGTTGAAAATTCATGTTATTTAAATTTAAATTTTTTTTTTTTTTTTTCCCCAAAAGATGGCAATAATCTTTTATTACATCATGGCATACTGTTGGGGGCCAGGGTGGGACAAGCACCTGATTGGGTGGGCAGCTTGTCAGCGTAACTTGTCTTGTACAGGAGGATGGATCCGTTCGTGAAAATTACTCAAGGAGTTTGATTCAAAAAAAATTATTTAACTGCTATTGTCATTCATTTATTTTGTTTACAACTATGGAAGGTGAGAAAATATAAAATATAAGCTTTCTATCTATTTATTTATTAATTAGTATAGGCGCGGGAAGTGGGGGTGCTGGAGGTGCTGCAGCACTCCCTGTTTTCACAGGACAGTAAATCAACGCAAATTTTTGTTCAGATACATTCATTAATTTTTAGAATTTAATAATTTGTTTGTAACAAACACTTTAAATGGCTGTTAAAAATGTTGTTTTGTTTTTTTAAAGAACAATTAAGATCTAATAAAAACGCTTTACGGGCTCAAGCATAGGCAGAGTTTCCAATAACGTGTTTAGCAGCGTTGAGCAGTGTAGCCAATCACAGACAAATCTGTTGATTTCTGGAACGCAATGAGATGCTCCACTCACTGCTCAGAACGCCAGAGTTTTTGTTCAGCACTGAATGCTTTGTACGGAGCCCCGCACATGACATGAAAGAAAAAAAATTAAATTAATTAATTTAAAAAAAAAATAGTAGGCTAAATCGTGCGCACGATTTATTAAATCGTTCCCTCGATTTATAAATCATGCGCATGATTTATAAATCGAGGGAACGAAATAGTAAATCGCGGGCACGATTTAGTAAATCGAGGGAACGAATTAGTAAATCGTGCGCACGATTTAGCCTACTATTTTTTTTCCCTGCATGTCATGCCTGGGGCTCTATAAATTAGGGATGTAACGGTATAGGCTATGAATTCGTCCCGAACCGTCACGGTTCGGTTCATGAAGTTACACGACGAAAACAGTCAGTTACAGGCGATCCACAGTCTAATCCAGAAGGGGGCGTGCACAGTAACGCCTTTTAACCTAACCTATTTTAACCAGCATTAACCACCAATTTTCCTTGTCACTTTCGATAAGAAACAAAGTGTGGAAATTCTGTCCATTTTATCACGAAATTCAAACAATAAATGCCGTTTTGACGCTTTTTGATGTGGCGTGACAGATCGCTGGATAGGCGCCTCACTTCAAACGGCAGCGCGGAGCGCGAGAGAACGCGATCATCCTTTCCTCTAAACTACTACAGAATGAACATTAATGATGAAAGATACAGTGCAGCTTATTGAAACGTATCATATCTTGTTTAATCGTTTAATCAGTGTTTCAACCGCGGAAAGATGTCAGTAAAACAGTTTGTAAACAATGTCACGTATAGTATTACATTTACCTCAGAAAAGCCATTCAATGTCAACAGCTTGTTAGTTCGCTAGAGAAATGAACTATATATTAATATATATTAGCCTATATATTAATTATATTTTACTTAACCTGTTAGTTAATGTAAGGCCTAAATAAATCCGTCATGAAAACAAGTTATGACAACCACTGTGTAAATGATTATATTTCAACAACGAATTGGAGAAACAGAAGTTAATGCAAAAACTGCCTTATGTGTAATTTACATGTTTACATGACATACATTTTTATTATTATTTGAGTGTTGATGATTATATCTAAAAAATAAATAGCAACTGAATTTAATTATTTGAGCTCTGTTGTTAATTGTAACCTTTATTATAGTAATGTGCAAGTAAGGGCTCCCTAATAGTTTACAGCATTGTTCAGTAAAACATTGTTTAAAAAAAAAAAAGAGAATTTTTTTTTGTTTGTTTTCTCACCCTGCTGTACCGAACCCGTATCGAACCGTGACTTCAAAACCGAGGTATGTACCGAACCGTCAATACAACATTTATCAGTTGTATTTAAAGTACTGTGACAATATGACCATACTATCCTGCTACCTTTTTCTTTTGTAGAAATGTCTTCAGACTATCTGGTGGCCTTCACGGTTGGACTGTCACATATCCTCTACAGTGGAAGCAGCAAGACTCTGTTAACTGTGGTATTTTCGTGTGCTCTGAGTTGCTTTTGAGCTGCTTCGCTTCTTCTTTATTGCAAGTATGGTCAGTGGGTTCATCAAAGTCTATTATTTTGTTTCCAAATAGGCAGCTGAAAATGAAGTGTTAAATTGTCAAAAAAGTTGTCAGTTTGTCACATTAATATGAATACTGTACATTTCATAGGTTCTGATTTATTGGTTGCAAACCAGTGTCAATATGTGCCGACATATGGCTGAATCTGTACTTCTGAAGTGCATATCTTTCGAAGGAAAGAAAATGTGCAGGATATTTTTTCATTGTGGTGTTTACTCTTTGTACAACATCAATAAATACGTTCTTCCTGTCATGACATTAGTGGATTTCTATGTCAGGGTGATGCCATTGTAATTAGGTACCGATTCTTTTTTTCCCAGTGTTGCAGAGATCAGAACAGGTGATGACACAGAAAGCACCGAAGAGGTAAGACATTTTCAACAACAGCCTCCCACCCCCAAAAGATGAACCTCAGAAAACTTAATGTGATGTGTTAAACAAGTTTATGTATTGGATCCAAAGAGACATGACACATGCTGGTACATAGTTTTGCTAAGTTGTTGCTCTTTCAAGCACACTTGATTTATTCAATGGCAACACCTAAATGGGGGAAGCCTATAACCCATTCACAAACATCAAAAAGGAATTAATCTTAAATAATGATCCTTGAGACTATGCTTTGTATGTTTTTGCTGATTATTTTACATGCATTTTACATAATTTTCATGTGTCATAAAAAGAATAAAAATGGAGAATAATATAAACATGGTACATGAATGAAGTAACATTTTTGCAATATAAAATATCTGGCAAATATATGTGGGATTCCTGATAAATGATACATAACAGTTAAATGAATTAATTCTGAAGGAATTTGTTTCGACATTAAGGTCTCAAATGACACAAGAACTGACAGATAGCATTCATTATATAAAAAAAAAAAAAAATCATATATTTCACATATACACCATATTTGTTATTTACTGCAGGAAATCCTTCTTCTGAGAGATGGCAGGACTGCAGCTGACTGGTGTAGCAAGAGAAACTGGGATGGAAAAATACAATTTCCTACTGTCCTTTCAATGGAAAAGGAGCAACAAAATGCATCCCATTGCAAATTGCAGAGCTGGATGGGTGAATACGACGAAAGTTCTCCAGCCGAACTGTTCACATTTGTATTTGAGAAAAAAACAGATTATGAGGTGTTTCACACAGAAATGGTTGATAAAATGAAGTACAGAATCTTCGCCAGATTTGAGGAAGAATGAGTCATCCTTCAGGATCGTAAATAAAAAAAAACTTTCACTGATAACAATATAAAAAATCAATAAAAACTTAAGTGTTTCAATAAAAGTGTCTCATGATTATATTAAAGGGGGGTATCACACACAGTTTCTGCCAATCTCATGTTAATTTTGAGTACATATAGAGTAATATTGCATCCTTCTAAGTCTTTAGTTTTATCATATTTATAAAAGATAGATACACTGTACCGAGTCTTTCCGAAAAAAGCCGAGCTCCTGGAGGCGTGCCTGCTGTCAGTGCCGTGGGCAGAGCTAAACGCAGTCACGAGCGCGCACAGCTTTTGCGTAGAGATCGTCTGCTAGCTGCGATATCAATATAAATAAAAAGGGAACAAAAACGTTCGTGGTGTTTACATTTTATGCACTAGCGCGCCGATTGCCAACAAAACACAGACATCTGATGGAGCTTTACTCACCACCCGCGATCTGCAAATCCAGCACCGAACTGGGATTTGTTTACAAAGTATTCATCACCTAAATCCCGGGAACAAACAAACATACGTGCACAACTCCGTTGCTACCTCGGAAAAACAAAATTCATCCACTGTTCCCTTAACGCTGGGTTCTTTGGGAAGCTGAAAAAGGTAATCTTTCCCTCACAACCAAAAACACACTCCTGTGTCCTCCGGAGGTCGCATTTGAAGGCTGCATACGTCATCAAGGATGCCATATTTAAGAAAAGTAACCGTAATAAAATTGACTGATATTCATTGTGAGGAGTAAAATACTGTAATTTATTTCTTACGTTGCAATCTAATGCTTATTTTTCTTAAATGAGACTGCCTCGATGATGTATGCAGCCTTCAAAGGGTGCAGCCCCTGAATTGGGACACAGCCATTGTTGAAAAATCTCTCGGCTTCCATATCCCGAACGAAGCGCGCTGATGGGCGTGCTCTTGCTCTCACTGTAAAATGTAACTGATGAGCTTACTAATAAAATTAAGTGATTTTAACTTATTTTGAGTACGTTTGTTGACCTTACTGAGTTTAACTAAGTAATGACAACATTTTAGAACTGAAAGATATTAAACTCAATAGATTCAATTATCCTCTACTTAAAATAATGAGTAGTACGAAATTTTTTGAGTGGTCATGTGCAGTTCTACCTGTAGGTGGAGTCAATTTGCAACTTATTCTGAGGGGAGAAACACATGGAAAGGTGAGTTGGTGCTTGTTTGTCATATTTTAAAATTTCTGAATTGTTTAATATACATTAATCGATAGTGTAATATAATCAGATTAAATAACTTATACAGTGACACTTTATTTTCCCTCTCACAGATCAATGCAGAGTTCAATCACATCACAATCACAAGCCTCAATCAAGAATTCTTCTCAGTGCTTTATCAACTTGCAGCTTGATTTCTGGAAATTTGTGCAACAAAGAAAGTGGCAGTTGAAAAGAGATTTTCTTGCGCAAATTAAATCTATGGTAAGCTTGTCAATGCTTCTTTCTTAATTAAAATTCTGTTACTGTATTAGCTCAATTTTATATTTCATTCGATGTTGTAACATTTATCAGGGCACTGACGTCACTGAATTTTTTATACTAGATTTTTTCGCTCATTTGATATTACATTCTAATTTTTTTTTTTTTTCACAGCACTGTCATCACTGCTAAGTGCACAGTTCTTCATGGCCTTCCTCTCATTCTTGGAGAAGAAACCTCTGATTTTTTTAAACATTGCTGACAGGTAACTTTCTCTGTATATTTCATTATAAACTATATGATTCCCCACACATACATTACATATAGGCATTCAATGCTTCATTTAACTCTCTTATCTTGGATCAGACATACAAACTCTGCATTTGTTTCATTTCTTCTTTTTCTTTTTTTTTTTTATCCAGCATTTTGTTAAATGCAAGTTCTGTCATCATTATACAGTTATATTTTATTTTTATTTTGTCTCTCTTCCAGACAATACTTTAAAGGGTTAGTTCACCCAAAAATCAAGTTTCTGTCATTAATTACTCACCCTCATGTCGTTCCACACCCGTAAGACCTTCGTTCATCTTGGGAACACAAATTAAGATATTTTTGATGAAATACGAGAGGTATATGACTCGTTCATAGACAGCAATACAATCATCACTTTCAAGGTCCAGAAAGGTACTAAAGACATCGTTAAAATAGTCCATGTGACTGCAGTGGTTCAACCTTAATGTTATGAAGCAGCATACTTTTTGTGCACAAAAACAAAACAAAAATAACGGCTTTATTCAACAATTTATTTTCTTCCATTTCATTCTCCTACGCTGTTTACGTTCAGTGCTTCCAGGTTCTACATCAGAATGCCGGCTCAGTATTGGCTGACGCCAATAAAGTCGTTATTTTTGTTTTGTTTTTGCGCACAAAAAGTATTCTCGTCACTTCATAACATTAAGGTTGAACCACTGCAGTCACATGGACTATTTTAACAATGTCTTTAGTACCTTTCTGGACCTTGAAAGTGGTAATTAAATTGCTGTCTATGGAAGGGTCAGAGAGCTCTCGGATTTCATCAAAAATATCTTAATTTGTGTTCCGAAGATGAACGAAGGTCTTACGGGTGTGGAACAACATGAGGGTGAGTAATTCATGACAGAAATTTCATTTTTGGGTGAACTAACCCTTTAACAACCATAATTAATCTCTGTTAGTTGTACGTAGACCTGGTACTTTGTTATATGTACATTTGTGATTTTAATTTGTAATGTAACCAGAATTGTGATATTGCTGTTCCCTTTTTATTAGGACTGTGACTGTGACACACCCTTCTTCAGGATTCTGACCGTGATAACAGAAGACAGCCAGGATTCTTCCTCCACAAGAACTACATTTGGAGTCTTCATGCACAGCATTATTCTAGACTGAGCCATTGTCATGGATGAACTTGAAAACCTTCCAGGTGCCATGTGACTAATTTTTGGGCTGATATGTGCCAAATTTGGAGTTTTTCTTTACCTTGGACACAATTCTCTGAAACCAAAACTACATTCACTTAAAACCCTTCTGTTGATGTAAGCAAAGGCTGTTTGAGATTGTTAAAGGCTTCGTTCACCCAAAAATGTAAATTCTGTCATCAGTTTTTCACTCTTATTTTGTTTGACTTTGGTTAGTCTTTCAAACACAAATTTAGATATTTTTAAAGAAAACAGGCTGGAAAACTTTTTGGATCTTTTAAGTTTAGGTTACCTGGACTTTCAGTTGGAGGGACAGAAACCACTCAGATTTCATTAAAAATATCTTAATTTATGTTTCAAAGTCTAACCAAAGTCTTATGGGTTTGTGATGTCATGAGGGTCATTTCATTTTTTTGTGAACTATCTCTTTAATCTTGTGGTTGCACTAAAGTCAACATTCTTTTTAATTAAAGTGTTAAATTGTCACCTGCCAAAGTTTAAACTGTCAAAATTAAGCTAACATTGATTTTTGTTTCATGGTCAGCTATTCAGTTTCTTGTCAAAAGACTGTTAGTATTATTGGTTTATTCATCAGTCATGATTTGTAATGCATATTGTTACATTAATGAAAAATGTTTAGAATTTAGGGGTGCCAGAATGGCATTGTTTGGTACATTGTAGTGTCTGAAGAAAATTGATGAGCAATAAATAATGTTTTGCCTAAGATCTGTTGTTGCTTTTTGTCTTAACTTATATTTTTTAGTTCAGCTTACTTTAAATTTTAAGGCAATCTGTTTCCTAAGATTTTCCTAGTAATGTGAACACTAGTAATAAGTTAACCCAACTAATGATTTTGAGTTAACAGAACTTGACCAACAAGTTCTCTTTACTTAACTGAATTAAGTTATGACAACTAAAACTTAATACACTACTTTACTTGGAAATTTACTTGGCTTCTTTTTTGACCTATAGAGTTTTAGCCGGCAACGGCGAATGGCACGGTGGATTGTGTTCATCGACAATGTTTTCTGGAAGTATTCCTGAGCCCATGTTGTGATTTCCATTACAGTATCATTCCTGTATGTGATGCAGTGCCGTCTAAGGGCCCGAAGATCACGGGCATCCAGTATGGTTTTCCGGCCTTGACCCTTACGCACAGAGATTGTTCCAGATTCTCTGAATCTTTGAATGATATTATGCACTGTAGATGATGATAACTTCAAACTCTTTGCAATTTTTCTCTGAGAAACTCATTTCTGATATTGCTCCACTATTTTTCGCCGCAGCATTGGGGGAATTGGTGATCCTCTGCCCATCTTGACTTCTGAGAGACACTGCCACTCTGAGAGGCTCTTTTTATACCCAATCATGTTGCCAATTGACCTAATAAGTTGCAAATTGGTCCTCCAGCTGTTCCTTATATGTACATTTAACTTTTCCGGCCTCTTATTGCTACCTGTCCCAACTTTTTTGGAATGTGTAGCTCTCAGGAAATCCAAAATGAGCCAATATTTGGCATGACATTTCAAAATGTCTCACTTTCAACATTTGATATGTTATCTATATTCTATTGTGAATAAAATATAAGTTTATGAGATTTGTAAATTATTGCATTCCTTTTTTATTCACAATTTGTACAGTGTCCCAACTTTTTTGGAATCGGGTTTGTATATATATATATATATATATATATATACAGTTGCAAGAAAAAGTATGTGAACCACTTGCAGAATCTGTGAAAATGTTAATAATTTTAACAAAATAAGAGAGATCATACAAAATGCATGTTATTTTTATTTAGTACTGTCCTGAGTAAGATATTTTACATAAAAGATGTTTATATAGTCGACAAAAAAAAAAAAAAAATTGATGAATTTATTAAAATGGCCCCATTCAAAAGTATGTGAACCCTTGATTCTTAATACTGTGGTTACCTGGATGATCCATGAATGTTTTTTTGTTTTGTGATGGTTGTTCATGAGTTGTTCATGAGCCTATGTATGATCTCTCTTATTTTGTTCAAATTATTCACATTTTCACAGATTCTGCAAGTGGTTCACATACTTTTTCTTGCAACTGTATATATTATATACCAGCAAGCAGATGCGACCAGAATATGAACCCAATAAGCTAAATTGCATAAGCGTTTTCCCATAAAAGAACACTGGGTACTCCCTATGTGTTCTTTTATGGGGAAATGCTTATGCAATTTAGCTTATTGGGTTCATATTCTGGTCACATCTGCTTGCTGGTATATAATATGCATCATCAAATCTTTTATTTAAAAAACAACAACAAAAAAACAGTGTAGTTTACAGCCAGAAACGGCGACAAACGATCGTGACTGCTGGCACAAACTCCGGAAGCTGATACATAAAAATGTATAATAATAATCATAATAATACAATTAAAGACCGTGGCAGCTGTCACGAACTCTGGCAGAGCGCCAGCGCCTGCAGTTACGTAACGTGAAAAACGGGGAATCTCAAGCAGATCACAAGTCTGCGCCCGCAGCTATGCATCTCCATGGTTCACTGATAGATAGTAAAAAACACTGCGGTTAGAGAACGCCACGATGACAAAGAGTGAACCCCTACTGCCGGGAGTTCCCCTCTATGTCCAAAAGTACCAAGACCAACCTCCCCCTTTGTCAACTGCAATTCTTCATTGTTTCACAGCCTCACACCATTGACATATTTCATTCAGAACTAGCAGAACACGCACACCCTTTTTTGTGCAGCTGTAATCAAGCTGCACATTTAAATTCTTCTGCACATTTTAATTCTGCATGGCACTATACCGCGGGAAATTCGCCGCAGCTTGTCCCATTTAAAATTCGCAGGAATTACTTTAATCAAAGACCAGTGACTGACATGAAACTCAATAACGGAGGTGAGAATTTTGTACTTTTAACTGCAGCATCTTTTTAAACTCTTGTCATATGGGCACGATGGCACTTGATATTTTCTGTCCTGTTTTCCATTCCCTATAACTTTATAAATATAGGCTAACTATTTTGGAGTTAATGGTTAATACAAATACCAAATAGGCCTAGCTGCAACTGAAATAGACAATACCGGTGTAGTGACAAATTGGGTCCCCCTCGAAATCGGGGCTGTTTCTCAATTCCAAGAATGCAGAGAACGGACTTGCGTTCTCGTGGAGTCCGGTCTTGCCAGGTGACCTTGAAAGAACGAACTCGGAAGGACGCGAGGACACGGAACGCATCATTTGAGAATTGAGATGTGCTGCGATCTCGTTGCTCAACTGACCATTCCAGCATATTATAAGTAGCGGCTAATGCACAATAAATGCAGTATAACATCACAAACAAATGTAATGACCTATTAAAAGACTTCTATCATAATATTATAGACATTGTTTTCATATAATTTTATATCTGTTTATTTTACTGCGTGTATTTATGAAAATGAGTAGCCTTTGTGTTATATGCTTTGTCAATGTTAAGATTATTTTTTATATGCCAATAAAAATACTGCAGGCTTTCTTCAGGTTATCACTTTATTAAAATTAAGCAAAACAAACGGACAAATGTTTACTTTCACGAGCCGTCATGTATTTGCGAGCTTGTAGCGGGAATCTCATAAGTGAGAACGAGAACTTTAAAGCTTGCAGGCTTCCGTACGTCGACCGCCAGCTTCTGGGATTTTTAACGGTTCGATTCTCTCAAGTCTGCATTCGATGCATCCTCGATATCAAGAACACATCCGGGTACTTTCATGCGTCCTCTGTTCTTGCGTTCTTGAGTATTGGAATTGAACTTCGACGGTTGATGATGACGTAGAGCAAGAACACAAGGACGCAAGAACGCTTAAGAACGCATATTGAGAACGAACAAAACGGCATCGCGCCTCAGACTGAAAGGCTTCAGGTCTCAGGAAAAACGCGTCAGGTGTCAGGTCTCGTACAATTAGACATCAGACGAAACAGCCTCAGACCAAAAGGCATCAGACGAAACGGACTCAGATAAAAAGGCATTGGACAAAACGGCCTCAGACTAAAAGGCAACAGACATAAAGGCATCAGACGAAACGAACTTAGAAAGAAGCGAATTGCCCCGCCTCAATGTGACGTCACGTGCACGCAGTTTTCTGTTAAATGTTACACTAAGTTGTATAAAACATATCCCACAGAGATTATTTTGTAAATTTGTATTATTCACTAGTTTTATTTGCATGTATAAAAAGTTAGCTAAATAACACATTGCAACTAGCTTGCATTGCAAACTATTGTGAACACATACGAAAATTAACCATGGTTAAAAGTGTGTTAACTATGATTTTTTTTTTTTTTTTTTTGGTCGGATTGATAGACTATATAACAATAATTTTACTACAAATACCATAAACTATAGTGTAGCAAAACCATGGTTAATTTGTGGTTACCATGTGTAATATTTAATTAAGGCTCACACACACATCTTACATCAATTTGGGTATAGTAACAGTTAAATATATAAAAAAGGGAGAAAGAAAAAGACAACTGAAGGACAGCATTATGATGGGATAAAAATAGAAAGTTAGGCTATGCAAAAAAAAAAAAAAAAAAAAACTGATGCCTTTTAGTCTGATGCCTTTTTGTCTGAGTCCGTTTCATCCGATGCCTTTTCGTCTGATGCCTTTTGGTCTGAGGCTGTTTCGTCTGATGCCTAATTGTACGAGACCTGACACCTGACGTCGTTTTTCCTGAGACCTGAAGCCTTTCAGTCTGAGGCGCGATGCCGTTTTGTCCGATGACTGAAGCCTTTTAGTCTGAGGCATGACGCCTTTTCGTTGTATGACTGAGGTGTGAGGAAGTCCTAAAATGTAGGCCTACACCGTACCCGGGTCTCCATTAGGACCCCAAGCGATCCCATTGGTTCAAATTGCTTTTAATGGGTACTCACTTTAGCACCTGATTAAATTCCTACAAAATCATGCTGTTTGAACTACGTTACAATGACCATTTATGTCTGTATTAGTTGGCTTATGTACTACCATAGTATACCCGATTAGCCTGATAGCTTAGTTTATACAGGCATTTGCAATTAATCATTAACTGACAGTTTGTAGAGACCTGATTTCGAGGGAGGACCCGATTTGTCATGACACCGGTAACCGATGTGCGTTAATGTTTTCGAGATGGTTTTTTGATTAGAGCTAGTTTGCTTGAGTAAAAAAAAATTGTAAGTGTACTTTTTTAGCTACAGTAGGCTATGCTACTTGTGAGGGCTGAATGTCCTCACTCATATAGGCTATATAAGACGGGTGAGGACATTTTACGTGTCCTCACTAGATAGAAAGTCTCATAAATTGCCTAAATCATATTTCTATTTAAATCTAGTGACTTGCACAGGTTTCTGTGAGGGTTCGGTTTAGGGTTTAGGGGTCGGACTGGTTAGGAGACACTAGGAAATCCCTATACTGATTTACCTTTTATTGGAGCATGCTCGGTCTTTTCTCTCTGTCTCCGCACACACGCCACACACGCACAGACATTCACGTGCATAAAACTTGTCAGCGCTGCCTTGCTAAAAGAGTTAAACGACTGAAAGGCTACATGACATTTCTCATTAGTCTCGCTGTTTTAGAAATCGTAAAACGTAGTGTAGGCCTAGCTTTTTTTTTTTTTTACATTGAATCAATTTTTGTAGTGAATCAACATACATGTATATACATACATACATACATAAAAAAAATAAGTAGAACAATCAATCAACATTTTAGAATTCTATGAACAATTTAGAATTCTCTCTGTGTTTGTGTGTGAGCGCATTACTGATTAGTCGAATCCCTCTTTTTGTGACAGGCATCAATGTATCTTGCTGCTAGTAGGAAACAATCTCTTTTTTCACCTAATAAATGTTGAATTTGTGTTTTATTGTTTAATTTTATGAAGTTAGGGCAAAGTATTTCATAGTTTTCCTCATAGTTTGGGCAGCTGGTGAGGAAGTGTTGCTCTGTCTCCACTTCTCCCAGGTCACAGTACGGGCAGATGCGGCTCTCTCGGGACAGCCAGTTCTGTCTGTATCTGCCCGTCTCTACAGTCAGCGTGTGATTGCTCAGTCTGTATTTTCTCTCTTTCTCTCTTTTCTCCCTTTCTTTCTCTCTCATAGGCCTACATTATAGGCTAGTTAATGGCCATTCAGAACTTCTACTAGCCGAAACAAAATTATCAGAAATAAATAAACCAGATTATCGACATCACTGCTTAAATTTTGCCTTTTTAAATCGGATTCATTGAATGGCTTTAAAGGGATAGTTCACCCAAAAATGAAAATTCTGTCATCATTTACTCATCCTCAAGTTGTTCCAAACCTGTATGAATTTCTTTCTTCAGCTGAACAGAAAAAGAATATTTTGAAGAATGTCGATAACCAAACAGTTGATGGACCCCATTGACTTTCATATTATGGAGAAAAAAAAATACTATAGAAGTCAATGGGGTCCCATCGACTGTCTGGTTACCCATACTCAGGTTTGGAACAACTTGAGGGCGAGTAAATGATGACAGAATTTTCATTTTTGGGTGAACTATCCCTTTAAGTTTTACGCCAATCATTGTTTGCGGATAACAAAAATGAAATAGAAATAAAAACAAAAATCTCAGTGACTTATGTTAGCTATAAAACAGCATTAATTTTGTAATATCCAAAAACTGTCTCCATAATGAATGTTTGATGATTTTAAAGATTAGTGGACATAGTGTTTGATAAAGTGTTTCCTCACAAAAGACTGCTTACTAGTGATTCATACTCCACACTAAAGTAGCCTACTCCAGTCCAGTCACATACCAGAGAGAAGCGCCGGATGAGTCATAAGATTATGGCGATACTTGCCTAATGAGTTCACAGGCAAAAAGCATAGGCGGAGTTTTACATTTGCGCTTGGGGGGGGTGCACCTACGGGGGGGGGGCACCTACCGGGGGGGGGGGGGGGGATTCCTTGTTTTAAAGGAATTAAATAATTATTAAATATTAAAAGGATTAAGTGAATAAATAAAAGGGTTTTATTTTAAAATATGCACATGTTCACTCTTACTGATATCTGATCTGTCGCAAACGCAAAACGTTTCTTGTCTCGGTCTCGTCATATTATGAGTTACATGAATCAAATGTGAATTATATCATATTTTACATTCAAAACAGTGACATTTTTTAAAAAGTTGAGTTGCCTGCATCCCTGGATATTAGGCCTACTGTCGGTCGTTCAGCATTTCTCTCATAAAACAGATAAATATTTATGTTTAGCTGCTACTTTCCATGCACTCTTTCAGAGATAAAACTAAAGCGTTGCGCTGGAATTCATATTCGTCTTCTGTAAGACCCGCCTTCTTTGTTTTGATTGGCTATCTCACTCATTTTGACATTGACGAGCGCTGTTAGACTATTGAGACAGAGAAACCTAAAAACTTCTAAAACTTTTTGTACTTCAAATAACAAACAGAGCTGGGCGTAATGAAGTGCAGCAGAGCAGCATCAAAAATATAAAATACTGAGGGACAATTTGGCCATTTCTAATTTTTGGGGAGACTTTGAGGAGTCCCTCTAAATGTCTATGGTGGCTGTATATCTATAGCCTACTCTACATTTCATAAAAGATATGTATCATATCTTCTACATTTAAAATTTATAATAAACGACTACTATACACAGAATGTAAAAACATCTTAGGCCTAACTTACCTAATGCAGAGGAAGCCGCCTCTTTTCCGAGTTGTGCCTCTGAAGCGTCAGAGTTAGAGCCCATTCTCTTTTAGTTGTGGGTTTATTAAAAAAATAATAAATATCCATTTAGTTTAGTTAGCCTGCTATTTAGCACAAGCATAAACTATAGCGGGAACAGAACGAGAAGTGAGTCTTCTCGCGTACCACCGCGATATGATTCTCTTGTTGGGACTTGGGAGAGAATGGGTTTCTTGGTTTTTTAGTAGGCTATAGTATTCAAAAATGATTTAGCCCTAATTTAGGCTACTCATTCTACTCACTAAAATAATAGGATAAGACAAATAAAATGAGAAAATGTGAATTCTATAATTTATTTTTATTTTATTCATAGCTCCCACAACATCATAGCCTAACTGTCTCTCGTCTGGGGGGGCAGTGTAAAGTCTTCAATTAAGCTATGTAATAATGGTGTTCAGTAAAGCAGCTAAGTGAAAAATAAATTCTCTAAAATTTTTATAATCCAGTTCCTAAATTCCTTAATTCTCTACTCTCCTTTTTAATATTAAACATATATAACTAATGTTCTTAGGTAAATCAGACATGATATCATGTAGTTTAGTTGAAGTTTTAATATTTTAACAATAAATGGAAAAAAAGAATAAATTATTTCTATTTATTTATAATGATATTCCATAAATAGCCTAAATAAGAATCATCAATTCTGATTTCATGGTGACAGTAGATGTAAAGATGTTGTATAAGGCATGTAAATCAGGCCAGATGTAAATAAAATCATGAATCAACATTATAATTCCCCATATGCAAAAAAAATAAAAAATAAATAAATAATAATAATAATAATAATTATATCACTAAATAAAGAGTTTTTGTGAGCATTTGTCAACACCATTAGCTTACAAGTCAACTCCGTCAGACATAAAACCTGACGGAGTTGACAAAACTGAATATTTCTTCCACCTTAACCACGTGTTGTACAGTGGAGCAATTTTGAATTCATTCTCAGTTGTAGCTGCCTTAATAAACATATAAAAATGTCAAGATTTAACCCACAACTATTTACAGAAACTACACCAGGATGACGGAGTTGACATATTAAAGCTGTGACCGCAGAGACTTCAACATTGTTTGGATAAAATATAAAAAACATATAAAATGTGTCCACAATGAGCAGGAAATAGGAAAGGGATCCTCAGAGTTAAAGGTGATTTATTCAGAATTAGGGCTATAAAAAACATTCTGATGAAGTTGACGCAAAGTGAGGACACAACTTTGATAGCCATTTTTTATGGAAAATATAATCGAATACTTACTTTTTGTATTGTTTGATATATTACAGATCTCTGCCTTTTAATTTAAATGTAGCCTATATTTTGGAAATTGTCGCATTTTTAAACACTTAATGTTTAAAAACATTTAAAAACACCTTTAAAAACAGCTCCCTCAAAACACATTATTCGCAGCTTCTTATTGAGCTGATGACATGTTCAATAAACAAAGAATAGGCCTGTACTGTAATTATATTTTATGTGCCTTTATATTTTTGCATATTTTCGCTGATATATCAGTGTTATTTGCATTTTAAAATAGTTTATTTTCCTTTAATTATGAAAATAGACACAAAAAGCAACACAATCCTTTAAAAAAGCGTGAAAATGAGAAAAACCGCACGGCCCCTAAGTTGAGCGTAAATAAGAAGCTAAAAACGCGGAAGCGTCGCGTCTTTTAAGGTAGACCGGATAGCGTCAATAAGAAGCTCCGAATAAGAAGCTGGATTCAGCCTCGTTGAACACGTACTAACAGAGTCTGCAAAGCGTCAAGAGAGACTGCGTTAAATTACCTCATGTCTCAAAGCACATAACATTACATTAATAATGAACAACATTGCGAATACAAAAAAACGTAATGGCTATTTGAAGCATTTTAAATAACGTTCAGTAGGGCAGCTGCTTTGTTTACGGGTTTCCGAGGTAACCGCTGCATTTCTGCTGTTCCATCAGCGCCATCTACTGTCAGAGAGTGAACGTGCACTTTCATTCAGCGCGGCACCATGCGCTGCTCATGCACGTTGGGCTTGTTAACATCTGAGTGCGCGTCCCTTTGATGCAGAATACAGCGGTGTTGTGAATTTTATACGGTTGATGGGGAAAGTATTCTTAAAATGTATTATAAAAACTGGAATAATTCGTAATAAATAAATATTAACGGTATTTTGAAGTGCCCGCGATAACAATATTGTGCATTATTCATTATCGTGATATATCGTATTACCGAATATCGGCACATGTCTAGTTGACAGGCAGGTAGGACATCATATCACTGCATCCAGGTTGAATGCAATGATTGGACTAACATTTTTTTTTTTTGGCCCTGAGACTTCCACAGAAGATATATGTACATTTTTTTAGTATTTAGACCACTTCTAATATTGATTGCTATCAGTAGGCTACGTAACTTGAGTTACATAATCAGATTACTTTTTCCAAGTAATTAAGTAACACATTACTTTTAAATTTACAACAAAATATCTGAGTTACTTTTACAAATAAGTAATGCAAGTTACTTTGTTTTCCCATGTAATGACTGACAGCTGTTCTGTCCCCATGCTGAGAGAAATAAGAGTAAGTGCAGAGGCGTTGTGTGCATTTTGTGAGCATTTACTCATCTCACTTGCACAAAAACAGATTCAGTATTCCTCAAAATGAATAAAAACAGTGAAATGCAAACTCAGAATATTGCACAAACCTGCAATAATTACATATATTAAATTAAACATACTTTATGTATTTAATCTCACTTTATTAACCAGTGTCTTTGCTGCTGACCTTCGATGATCCAATTCAACCATACTAATAAGCAAAAATTACTTTAGAAAAACATCACATTTGTGATCAGCCTGAAGCTTATTCATTTCACTTTTGGTGTGAAAGGGCCTTTACATTTGCCAAAAATAGAACTTTTTTGTTGTTATTAAAAAACAAACAAGCAAGCCCAGCCCAGGTGAGAAAAAGTTAATTTTTAATGTAATGCATTACATCACTTTTGCGATACTAAGTAACGCAATTAGTTACTTTTTTTTAGGTAGTAACGCAATATTGTAATGCATTAGTTTTAAAATTAACCACTGATTGCTATCAGGATGTGAAGAGAGTTTCAACCAGTATAACAAAAAGTGTTTATAAAAAACATTGCATACCCCTTTAAATGGAAAACTATGTGAGTGGCGCAGCAGGATTTTGAGCAGCCTCTAGTGTTGTGGAGTGGTGCTGCCCGTGTGCGTTAACTCAGAGAAAACATGTATTTGAATTTTAAACACGTGGAGCTTCTTGTCCAGTGTATGACCCTCTTTATGTTCTGTTTTGATAATTTTGGAGGCACATGGTTAAAGGATATAAAAAAATTCTTACCACAGGTACCATACTTGAATGTCTCTGGAGGCCCCTAATAAGAGTCTGGAGACTCCTGTGCTGCCGTGACACTGACTCTGGTATGTATCTAAAGGTTTCCAAAATATCATTTCAATATTACATTATAACTTATATATAATGCTTTACAGATCAGTAAACTTGCAATGTTTGTTCATATTACTCTAAAGCTTTAATAAACACCATTGGCCAAAATAAATTCTGTATGTGATGTCTTACCAGAAATAAAACTATCAGAGGAAGAAACAGAACTACTTCCCATCATCACCAATATCCCTAGCTCTGCCCGTCCATGGTTTTAAAACTGAGGAGAAGATGATGGAGTTTAGTAAGGTGGGGTGAATACACGATTATCGCTTCACAAGTTATTATGGTTCATTGGGTTGTTGCTCATGGGCTCACCACCTCTGTCTCTACCTGTACATGCATTAGGAGCTCCTGTTTTCACTTTCTGGAACGGCTCTCCTGGAAAAGACCTTCCCAAAAGACCCAGACCTCCGCTTCATTTGTTTCACTGGAAATGGAAAATTGAGTCCAGTATTGCATTATAGAAAACAATATTTTCTTCATATACAAGTAAAAAAAAAACTGTTATTGTGATAATACTCAGCTGTAACTTCAGGAGTATTCAAACTTGATGAAATTAATGTCTAAACTGTTTTACAATTGCATGAGAAAACAGATTGTCATTTTTTTTTTTTTAGCTCTATACTGGATTTGTTAAAGGTCCCACCAATGTGCATTTTTTAAAAATCTGACCATTACCTTTGGTTCAGACAAGCAGGTTAATGCTGTTGTGAAAAGTAACTTCTTCCAGCTTTGGGCTGTTGGCACACCAAAATCTCAGGTACTGATCTGGAGAATTGCACACATACTTTTATGTGTTTTTGTTTTATTTAACAAAAACCTCTTTACTGGTTACCAGTCCAGTTTAGAGTCTTGAGGTCAGTTTTAGAGTCAGTTAAGGTCTTGTGCTGCATGGATGACATATTTTTTTGTAGGCCAACCTGTAAGTTGGCATCACCCTGGTTCCCTCAACAAAAACTCAAAAGGATTTTTCTATTGGCTTTTGAATTATTGCAGAAAAACAGCTTTGTGACCAACAAAAGTGTATGATTCTGAAGCCTAAATACAATCGACAGAAAGGTAAAAAGGTAAATGTAGGCTATAAACGAACTACAGCACGGTCACATGACTTCAACGTTACCACCATTAGGCTTCTGACAACTCTTTCAGTCTTTATTTCAAAAACATTTCCCCTGAAAGTTTGAGTTAGAATAGCTTGCAAGATCGTGATAATAAACACAATGAGGTTGTAAAAGTGAACGAGTGAGTAAACGAGTTTACATGTTCGGCTGATGACGTTTTACATTTAATGTTAAAAACTTGCCTTAAGACATATATTTGTATTGGTTTGCTTTTGTTTTATGTCTAAGTATATATCTATGTTATTGTGCACAAATTTTGTAAGCACTTTTTTCCATTTTTTTGTATGTTAAAATTTTATAAAATGAGATTTGCAAAAATGTACACTTCCAAAACTGAATGCATAATGTATATTAGCCAGTGACAGATAATCAGGGAGAATTTTAGTGTGATTTGTTGCTCAAATGTGGTTAACGCAATACCCAGTGTTTTAGTTAGGTCAACAGCTCATTTCTGCCTCTGTGGAATTGCAGTTGAAACGGCAGAGAACTTTTTTTTTTCAAACTAAATAAAAATGAAAGTGAAAGTGTTTTCTTCTCAGCAACACTAATTTAACTCTACAAAGTCATCACAACTCTTGGCAGTAAATCTGAAATATTGTGGAAGCCATAATAGCCTACATTGGAATCTGATGGTCAAAGGACATATTCCATTGATAATTCAAGGGAAATTCCAAATATCCTGTGTTGTCATTGGATTTTATTTGGCATGTACATGCAGCACTTCCCAAAAACTTCCCATTTTTTTCTCGCAGCATTGACATTTAGAGTAAGCCAAACAGTTCTTAAAATTTAAAAGGCATGAAATGTAATGACATTTACTCAGGAGCTCTCAGAAAGAAAGCCAAAAGGATGTACAGTTCATTCAGCCTTTGTGGTTTTGTTGTTATTATCAGTGCAGTCCGCAATAGTCATATTAGAAAGTCATCCTCTGACACATATTGGTCCATTTTAAGTTCATGACACAGATTGAAACGCTAATGACTGAATTTGTTTAAATCACAGCAGTGGAATGGCACTTGGGGCATGTTAGAGACAAAGACTTTATCACAGGTATTGCACATTTAAATATGAATATATGAAAACATATCAAATCTTATGGAATTTCTAAAGTACTTTTTATGGTATATGTAACATTATATGATGCAATGATTTTTATTTGTTATTAATTAAAATATTATAAATTATTACCTACTTGACAACACAAGCAGTTGTGTGGGAAGCTTGTGTAACAGTTGTTCATTAATATATTCATTAATATCTGCTCAGGAAAAGATTACTTCTTTGATATAAGCTATGCCCCCGGTTTCACCGACAAGGGTTAAGCCTATAGTCCCAGACTAAAACGCATGTTTGCGTTTTATATATCATAAATATGTCACTGCAATTGTTTTGTCTCAAGATCCACAGCAGTAATGTTTTTTTTCGAAGGCATGTTTATAAAAGCCACTAAAACGCCTTAATTGAAGGCCTAATCATGGCTTAACCTAAGTCCTGTCTGTGAAACCGGGCCATAAAGCTCTTAAAAACCTTTGCAAATGACAGATTATTAGGTGTATTTGTATTCCCATGATGTTTCCCTACAGATTAATGTATTCATTTAAGGACGGATAGTTTATTTTATACTGATGTGAAATTTTCATTCTGAGCAATAACTTCTACATGCTTTGTAGCTGTTCATTAAGCTTTGTGGAGTGGTTTAACTTATAGACAGACATCAACAGGGGGCGCTATGCTCCATATTCACTTTCAACCAAAAATCAACCAAAGAAGAGCGCCGCCCAAACACGCGCGGGAACAACCGTTTCTCAGCAAGAGGCAACGTGCTCACAGCTATCTTCAGGACTTATTAAAACAACGAGATTTAGCTATTATAATGGTGCTGTTGGTAAAAACACCGAAGAAATGCCGATTAAGGCCATTTAATGCCGGCGATATTTTAACAAAAAAGAAGAAAATTAGTGGAGTTCATTCATTTCCTTCTTGCAACAGCTGGCAACATTTTCATGAGAAGGGAAGAAATTTAAAGGGAATTTAAAAGGTAAGCATTTCTTCCATTATTGTGTTTATTAAATTAAAGACATACAGACTTTGTGAGCACTTGTTGAACTTGAAGTTTAGCAGAAATGTAGGATATCACTTGTTTGTGATATTATTTACATTACATTAACATTAAGTCTTCTTAATTATATAAATATTTTTACAAATCACAGTGTTTTTCAATGGGACTTGTAAAGGCAGATTGTCACTTTTTGGACATTGATTGATATGAATTTTGAATAAATGTTGCGAAAGTGCATTCGTCAGATCTCGGAAGAGAAACGAGCAACATGAAGAAAGAAGCGCAAAATAAGCCACTTAAAAGTCATACAGCTATGGCTATGCCGATTAATAATGCCATTTTGCAGAGTGTAACTCGATTTAATAAAAAGGAGAGGACATGACAATCTACCGAGACCTACGTCATGTGTGCTGCCCCTCCCTCTCATTCAGCAAAGACAAATTCGCCCTCCAATTTGAAGCGCGTTGGAACTGCGCAGCTTGCGCGCACGCTGCAGTTGGCGCGAGAAGTTTGCTTGTATTTGTCGCCTTTGTAAATTAAGTTTATAAAGGACATTATAATGATGGCCACACCAAATACTCATGGTATGGAAACCAACAGCAGAGGTGAGAAATACGTTGTTTTACTGAAGTGGTCTTAACCTTCTGACGAAACACCGGCACGCTCTTCATCTTTCAATCTGTTCTCCGATATTGCTTAGATCAAATTATCAACCTCTATAACTATTTCGGAGTTGATGGAGCGCTTTCACACTATTAAATGCATCATAAACATCGAAATAGAAGTGATTTGTTGACATTAGCGAACAAACGTACTGAGTTATGTGTGTCAGGTGCCAAAACACGACGACGTTTTCGTGATGGATTGCGTTAAATTGAAGTGATTATAACCTAGATGAATTGTAATTTATGGTTTAATCTACTTTTAAGAGATGTTAAGTAACAAACAGTGGTCGCTCAGATAGAATTATCTTATCTTATCGCAGGTGGCATTTTTGAATGTATCTGGAGGCCATTGCTAAGAGTCTGGAGACGTCTGCGCTGCAGTGGACCTGACGAGCCTGGTGTGTATCTAAAGGATTTCTGCATTATCATTAGGAAGCACTTCATAATAACTTTATTAAGTTGTTAACTAATATTATATAGCCTAATGCTGAATAGATCAGCAGTTCATGAATGAGAATAACAAAAAGGAATGTATATGAGAATGTAAGTAATCGTTTGAATATTACATTAATACTTAACGTGTGGTATAGTATAAAGTTTTTCTTATTCAGGTCCCACTTTATATTAAGTGTCTTTATCTACTATGTACCAACATTTAAATGAGTCATTTGTTACATATTACATACATAAACTACATGTTTTATATTGTACTTATAAAAAATACCTGCATGTAATTACAGCTGTAATTAATCTCTGTAATTACACTGTTGACCCTTCTCTTACCCCATAACCCACTATTAAACCTAACCAGACCACCAGTCCTGTCCCTAACCTTACCTGTATCCAAAGACTATAGAATAATGCTGCGTTCCAGGCAACCCGTAACCCGTGTTTTTCCAACCTTCTACCCGTGAAAGTGCACTGGAACGGCAGTCAAACCCGTGACTTCCCACCCATGAACTCGTACTAGATCGATGTACTCCCAGCTCTGACATCACATAGCCCGCGAAACAACAATGGCAGCCCCTACGGATGCGGAGTTTATGCAAGTGGTACACGGTGAGAAATATATGAATAATGTAAAATAAAAGATATAACAGCTTCTCTTGCCCTATGCGCCGTTTTTCCTCCTCCATTTCCCTCAAATAAGCAAGGAGTAAGCACCTTTGGCGATAGAAATGATTGTAAATGAGCATAAGCCCCGTACGGTCCGCCATGCTGGTTTGTTTACGTCTAGCTACCACAATTCCTTGTGCTCAGGCAGTTTGGCATGACTTGCCTGGAACGCTACAAAGTCGTGAGTCATGGTTTGAAGTCGTGACTTACGGGCTCAAAAACCTGCCTGGAATGCAGCATAACACAAGACGCATCACTCGTATTGTTTTGAATGGGAGAAAGTGCAACGTGCAATATGGCGGAGTAAGTCCCGCCTTCTAAATAAGAGCCAGTCGCCGATTGGTAAAGTCATCGCGTCACTACAGCGGCCATTAGAAGCTCTGGTTCCTATAGAAACAGTCAGACGCGTGCCTCCGAAATGAGACACAAGAGACGCGCATTTAGGACTGTGCATGCGCATTACCTAGATCCAGCCTGAAAAATACAGTTTTTTGTCATGATTCGAGCGTTTAGGAACAAAATTTATGAGACCGCTGTTGTCAGATTTCATTGGTGATTTCAAAAATGAAATTTAATCGAAAGCTTGGCAAACAGCTTTGGAGAATTTGATGTTTCCCCATTCAATGAGATAGGAGCTGCACTTGAATGCCCGAGAGGCATTTCAAAGATGGCCACCGAGTGAAATGACTTGTCTTAAAGGGACTTTGCTGTATCCCACCTCAATAGCAGCGTTTTGTAAAATGACACAATAAATAGCTACATTGTACCTAACATTTTTATTATGCAAGTGCATACATAGTAGTTAAAGTTGTCATGAAATCAGAATTGACCCCATTTACTTTGTTACCGCACATAACTAGTCTTGGGGTGAACAATTCATCCGTGCAAGTTAATACACAAACACACACACACACACAAAAATGGCTTTATCTTTAATCAAAATCTGAAAATGTATTTCCCTCTGGAATGGCCTTGCATTGGCGTCATTTCACCAATAGCCTGGGTATGGCAGACCCTGATGACGTTACTTCAAAGCTCAAAAGTCTGAATATTATCTAATTTAAGTGTCATTTTTAATATGCTTACCAAAAACATTTTTGTACATCCTAGATTGTCCTCATTTGTAAAACTAAGTCAATCAATCAAAAATCACAGCCAATCAGAACACAGTGTGGGCGGGCTCTCGTGGCAAGTGCACGCCACGGCACCAGAGATTAAACTTGATGGCACTCGCAAGGAAGTGGATAAGTACACAATCAAATTCACAAATACTACCCCATTTAAACATTAATAAAAATACATACCGAGTTACTAAAACAACCTTTGTCATAGAATACATTTGTACCATCGTGGCTGGTTAGGACAACCGGTAAATTAAACACCTCTGATTGGTCATTATTTTCAACAGAAATCCCTGTGATTGGCTACAATACTCAACACTGCAAAATCACGCTATGACATTGGCAGCACCGTTGATCTTTCATGACACGAATATAACAACCAGATCACTTTAATATACATACTTTTCTGTTTTATTTAAAAATACAAATTTTATGTTACACATAGTAATATAACTCCATTTATCATGCATGCAATGAGTAAAATTATATAAGTTGCATTGACTTGACCAGGCAGCCAAGGTATGGCAGTCGCCATACTGTGCCATACCCAATTGACGCCCCTGTGGCCTTCCTTCTCTGATGACGTCATTTTTATGGCTTGGGTAGAGCATCCCCTCCAACTGTCAGTCTGCTGCGAAGTTTGACAGCCAGCTGAACGGAACGCCCACTTTTCTAGATCCAATTAATTCCCAGCGGGAAAAAAATAAGCTTTTCTCACTTAAAATTCTGTTTCACTTGGAAAATACATCAAGTCTGAAGCCGGTTGCGACTTCTGGTTCACGTGGACTTTAAAGACACCTAATATAAAGTGTGACCCTTACTCATTCTAAACACCATGAAAACTGGAAAAAGAAACGCATCTGTAATGTTTTACCAGAAATAAAACTTTCAGTGGAAGAAATGTCACCACTATTCAATGGCCAAAGCTCTGTCCGTCCATGGTGAAGATCCTGAAGTTGTTTTCTTCACAGAGGTGAGACAAATGAATTGTGACCTACCCTGGCTTTCATTCGAATGCAGAATTTTGGTGATGTGAATGTATCAGTCACTCCACGCCTCACAGTGCTTCTCAAACCTGTCCTGGGAACCCCCTATCACTGCATTTTTTTTAGATGTCTTCCTCATTTAACACACCTGATTCAAGTCATCAACCCTATAGCAGAGGCTGCAGGACTTGAATTGGGTGTGTCTGATGAGGGAGACAGGAAAAAGAGCAATGGGAGAGGGTTCCCAGGACAGATTTGAGAAGCACTGTAGAGTAGGGCTGGGCAATATAGCTAAAAAAATCATCTAGATATTTTTTTGGCTGAATGGTGATGTACGGTATATATCTCTGTATTTGTTAAATTTTTCTATTTGGATTTAGAAAAAAGAAATCTGTATTTATTTATTTATTTATATAGAAAAAAAGTCTTATTTCATATCCTGCCCAGTGTTGTCCTACAAACAATGTTCATATTAAAGGCTATGAAAACAAGTGAATAGTGAATGTAACCATGAAGTCTATGAAATAGATGTGCAAATCACATTATATACTAACATTGTGATATTACAATCTTAAAAGAAAAATAATGCTTTTTAAAAATAAATTTTCAAAAAATAAAAGCTCAGACTAATTATATTAAGCTATTTTGATTTCCCCATTACAATAGTCACTTTACACTTACTGCTATCACAAAAATACACCTCCTCGTAGGTTTAAAATTCTACATTCAACAACAAATATTTTAGCAAAACGTATATTTTAGTCAGAATTATGGCGCTCCTATTCGATTGCGCTCCGTCTGTTTCATGACGGTGCTCGTTCACTGAAGTTTGAAGTTTAGTGGAAATTAACTCGCTTACATAAGTCTCGTCCACTCCTGACAGCAAAATAGAAATATTTGCATGACTTTTTAACATTTCAGATGGAGAATATACCTAGACAAGTAGTCGTCCAGTGTGGTTCTGTTAATTTAGCGCAGGTTTGTGGAGAATGCGGTTGTGAGTCCTGAAAATGTGCAGGTGTCAGTTCGGTTATAGAACGGGGTTGTCACGGTCATAAAAACCAAAAGGCTGTGTGAACGCCACTGTTTTAAGCAGCGCTGCCATACTAGCCATTAGCATCTGCGCAAGAGTTTTGTGTGAAACATGACGGGATTTGGGATTAATGTAACACTGACTCGTCGACACGTCATTCCATGCAAATTAACATTTTCGTAATCGATTACATTGATGCGTCATTCCAGCCCTAAAGCACTGCGCTAGAATGA